>CAKNXH010060643.1:0-17279 GCA_932178445.1 Andricus quercusramuli
TACTTTGAAGTGTGATAATAAATCAGCTAGAGACTGCACACAGAAAGGAGGTAGCCACAAACTTAAAGATTTTGATGAAAGTATAGAAGTTATAAAAGCTAGTTTAGAAGAAAGAGGAAGAACTGGGAAGAAAAATAAATTGACTGTTGTTCATGGCGATTACATTGAACAATGTGTAACTGAAGGTAAAATAAATATAAGTTGGGTAGCTACTACAGAGAATTTAGTAAATATCTTTACTAAGCCGCTCCCAGCCGATTCATTTAGAAGATGTAGAGATAGCCTATTAAATAACTATACCATTAATCTAAAATAATGTTTTACTTATTTTGTTTCAGAGTTGGCTATTAATTCCAATGGTCAGCAACAAGAAGAAAGATAGGTGATGTAAGAAGTGCCTTAATTATATGTTTCTACTTCTGAAAATTCAGTATGTAAGTTCGTTTGCAAATGGCTCAAAGCTAAAACATTGAGTTACCTTTTGTTTACGTTTAGTAAGTAAGACAGATTGTGATTGTCAATTAGATATCGCGTTATTTTTGTGATCAAAGAAAAGAAAAGGCTATTCAATTTAAAATACTCTACTTGAGATTATTATAAGTGTAATTAGATGAATAAAATTTAGAAGTTGTAATTAAAGTAAAATCAAATAAGAAGATAGAAGACAAATAAATGAATCGTCGAGATCAAACCAAATAATAGAAGAATTTCTATTTTTTCTGTATCTAGCTTGTAAGAAAAGCTTTATAAGAGCAAAAGAAGGGAGGGAGTGTTAAAATAAAGGCTTCATTCGCTCTTATGTATATGCGCATGCGCGCGCTCTGTATGTGAGTGAGTGTGTGTGCGAGGCAAGCGTCTTGCGGACTGCGTTCCGTGGTGTACTTTCTTCTGAGGAGAGACGCCGAGCTGTAAGCAGCTCTCCACGTGTTAGAAGTTAATAAAGGTTTCTTAAGAGGATTTCCTCCTTGTTTTCATTTCTACTTGCTACCTACATTCCAACAATTATACATTGACAGTTTTGGTAACCTTAAACCACCCTCTGAACTTGTCAATTATCTAGGTGTTGGTAGCTTTATAAAATATAATCATGATAGGTATCAAGACTATAATACATTTCAGTATGGTCATTCATGTCCTAAATTCCTATGCGAACAGCTGAATGTAAAGAGCAAATATAGTCTATATAAGTGTAAGTAATTGCTTGCAGGCAATCAGTATAGAGAAAGACACCATCATGGATGAATCGTTCACTCTGACTATTTCAGGCAACTTATCTGTGCTGGAGGAAGAATACTTTCCACCAATAGAACTCCCGCCAAATAAAAATTATGTCCTTGGTCTAGTTGAGCTACTCACATTTAACTCAATTCCTAACGTTGATGTTGAAAGGAATAAGTTTTATATTGGTAATCAGGTGGTTACCATACCCCCTGGCAGTTATGAAATTGAAGATATTGAGAAATATATACAGAGATCTCTAATGAATAAAGACTTTTCTGTTGTAACAGTATCAGAAAATTGTGATGAGATTGAGAAGTATGTACAAAAGAATTTGGAAAATAATAATAATGCTATAGTAAATATTAGACCCAACAACAATACGTTGCGTAGTGAAATCAAGACTCAGTTGGTGCGATTCACATCACGTGTTCTCGAAGCTTATAAGATTCATATATCAGATTTAACAGTAGCTATTCTCAAGGTGAATCCTCTCAGGGTTGAGTGCAACATTACAACTGGAGCATATATTAATGACCAAAAAGTTCTCGCGATTCATGAATTCTTCCCAACCGTTCCACCAGGATATAAGATTTTTGAAGTGCCATCACACGTCATTCATCTTCCGATCATCGTAAAGACAATACATCATATTCAGCTCCGCATAGTTGATCAAGACGGAGAATTGGTGAATTTTCGAGGAGAGACCACAACTATCCGATTACACTTAAAGTAAACGTGATGGGTATCGTTTATAATCGTAAGGTGGGTGCAAGTTATATAAGCAAGCCATCATGAAAGAAATCAGTCTTCAATCAGCTCGCAAGAGATTAATATCTTAGAACGTCCGCTTCCTCGAGCATCTAGGTCTCAGACTTGTTCAAGAAGGAAAAAGAAGAAGAAAAAGCGACCATTAATTCATATATTATTTATTTGTCACTGCTACAAAAATGGACGAAATACTGAATGTTCAAGCTCCAGTGAGTTATGATGAATCTATAGCACACTATGAGGTTCATGCTCATCAACCTTACGCTTCATCAATATATAACAACAGTGATGTGATACGAATTACAGAACAACATCAATATTTATGCATTCTTCCAAGTAAAAGCTCATTAAACATACATGGAAGACTAGTTCGGGCGGATGGAAACACAGCTGTGACAGCAAAAAATCTAATTGGTAACGCCATCTGCTTCTTATTTGATGAAATTCGGTAAGAATTGAATGGTATTGAGATTGGCCGATGTAAAAATGTTGGAAATATCAGCACCATGAAGGGTTATATTTTTTTGATGCCTAATCAGCTTAATTATGCTGAGAATGCAGGCTGGCTTGATATAGATCTGGATCCTCGAATAAAAAATGAAGCTGGATACTTTGATGTAACTATCCCACTTTACATGGTCCTCGGATTCGCTGAAGATTATCAAAAGGTTATTGCAAATGCCAAACATGAACTAATCTTAACAATATGACGCACAGACATCAATGCTATTATTCAACCAGCGCAAGGAGAACCTGAAGATTTCAAAATTTTTCTACATAAAGTTGAATGGATGGTTGCCTATGTTCTACCTGAAAATCGTCAGAAGATACAGTTTCTAAAGTATATTGAAAAGGATCCACCTATATCAATGAATTTTCGATCCTGGGAAATGTTTGAATATCTTCTAATCCCCGCCGCTAAAAATCATGTGTGGCAGGTAAAGACTTCCACCCAAATAGAAAAACTAAGATATATCATACTAGGATTTCAAACTGGTAGAAAAGATCAACGAAGAAGTCATATCAACGTTTTCGACGACTGTAATATTACAAATGTAAAAGTTTTCCTAAATTCTCAGTACTATCCTTATAGTAATTTAAATTTAAACTTTGATCAGAGTCAGTTCGCATTATTGTATGACATGTATGCTAATTTTCAAACTTCATACCATGGAAAAGAGCATGAACCTTTGCTAAAGAAGCGTTTCTTCAAGGATAATGCACCACTCATTCTAATTGTTCGCTCTAAACAAAATGAGTTTTTGAAACAAAGTTCAGTGGATGTACGGTTAGAATTTTAATCGAGTAATAATTTTTCCGTCAATACAGCAGCTTATTGGACTTCGTTGTAGACGTTCAAGGCTTCAAAAGGCCATAGGGTATGTCACTGGCGGTGACATACTCTATGAAGAAGTTACCCCTATACTTCAAGAATCATTGATGACTGCACGCACAATCTACGTTGAAGGTCTTGAGAAGAAAAGGTGGTTAAAAAAATATGTAAACAACAATGTTGAAAATCTGGAAGACTTGAATTGTCCTTCGTTAAAGAAAATGACACTTGAATCATCACTACCTTCATGCACACATCATACATATCGCACTACTAATTGTGCTGTAAATTGTGCTGTAATATTAAACAATTGGGTTCTAAATAAACCCGATAATTGTACGACGAGCAATGTTTCAATAGATGAAGTAGATGTTAATTAGAGAGCAAAGGATTTTTATAATGATTCGGAAAACTTTTTGTGAAAATAGGGTAAGATTTTATTAATTAAATAAATGGATTTTTTCACTGGATTATTGAATGTCTATTTACTCATAATTTCCCTTTCCTATTAATTCTAAGTTATGTCTTTTAAGTAAACTTTAGTTTATATTTAAGTTTTTGAAGTAAACATTAGTTTATAGTTAGTTTCTAAGTAAACATTAGTTAATAGTTAGATTTTTCAAGTAAACATTAGTTACTTTGCTCATCATTGAATATTAAAAAAAAAAGTTCACTTTTATCTATCTGCGCATGCGCAATACTGCCACCCCTGTTGCATTGACATCAGCTTAGAGGAGGTTCAAACGGTAAGATTTTATCGTACAAGAGGGGAATCCCCTATTTAAATACTACGCATGCGCATAATTGGAGTGGTGACTAGCAGGGTGGGGATTTCTGGCTATAAAAGCGTATCTCCAGACCGATTTCTTCATTCAGCCACTTCAGCTGCTTGCGAAAAGACGTAACATCTATGAAGAAGAAATGGACCTGCAGAAGATCAATGCCATTGGTCGAATGAAAGGCTACCTACCAACGAGGCCGCTCTCCGACCTGACTCCAAAGAAGAGGTATGCAGTGACCAGGATCCAGAAGGTACAAGCCAAGTATGGAACCAGGATCGTTGTGGAGCTGGAAGGTACCTTCAATCCTTTCCTACCTGCGAGGCTTGTGAAAGCTCTAGAAGATCCTGAAACCCTGGAAAGTATGCAGGAAGTTGCTACTGCTGAGAAGCTACAACTGAAATATTTGGGTGGACAACATAATAATGTCAAGTTTAAAAATGTTAAATAAGTTCTAAAAAATTGTGAAATAGTACACTTCGTAACTAGTGCGGACTGACGGCCTTTTTGAAACGAGCGGAATGTTTTCGTAACGAGTCGTAGGTAAGGGCGCCATAGGCGCCCGAACCGCAAACGAGTTACAAAAACGGCGCGAGTTTCAAAAAGGAAAGCCGTCAGTCCGCAGGAGTCACGAACGATACTTTTCAGAACAAAATCATAAATGGCGTGATTTCGTTGTCTCCATGGAAATATGCAAAATCACGTTTTGAGTCGGCGAAGATACGCATGAGCTCTGCTGCATTTTTGTTCTAGCGAGCGTGAATGAGAGAACAAAGTATAATGTGCGAGGCGATAAGAACACGCTATACTCTTCGTTAGAAACATCGACTCACTAATCCGTCATGAATTCTCTTTCTATCTTTGTCTACGACGATCTCTCTTTAGCCAAGTCTAGCATTACGAAAATACTCGGGCATGCACAAACAAAGCTCTTTTTTTAACTCTACGTCACGCCGTGCTAACTGAACCCTATTTTGTAGCTCATCCAACGCACCGCCAGGCGCCGCTCAAAAAGCTTGCTTTTTCGTTTATCTATGGAGGCATGAAAACACGCCATTTTTATGATTGCGTTCTGAAAATAAATGAATGCAATTTTAATGTTCAATCATTGTTTTCATTATTTGTTTATTAGTTCAAGTTAATATGTAAGAGTATGAATTGAAGCGCGGGACTACTTGTAGGCTATTTGAAACAGCGCAGAAAATTCAACGCGACACTTGTAGAAATAGGGGAAAACCCCACATCTCTTGTATATAAGGTAGACGCATGATACTCAGAGTTTGGAGTCGGGTAAATTACCCTGGTAACGTACGGTAATATTGGTAAGTTACCGGGTAACTTACCCGACGTTCGTTCTCGGCGAGAATTTATGAGAATTCATTTTTTTCTCCTTCCAGATTTCCGTGAAGCGCATTTCTGGCAACGACAAGTCGACAACTTTGCGTTCATTATGAATTTGCTTTCTCAATCATTTCCCATTGTGAATTCATGTGAATCATTGTAGCAAATGTTTAAAAATGTTAATATATTTTCAACCTTTAACTTTATTGTTTAGGTATATCGATATGAATCGAGACTGGCTAAAAGTACTGTGAATTTCAATATAGTATTTAAAATAATAGTAGGAATTGCCTGGATGCAATAAAATATTTAATAAGACAAATTTCGAAAAAAGATAGAAACTGGTATTATTGTATTCAGCTGTTTCTTTAAAAGCGTAGATGTACCTTATCTTCAGGTTGAAAATAGCCCATTATTTAGTTTAAATAAAAAACTTTACTTAATGTTACACATGTGAACAGTTTATGAAATAAATCATTATTGCTTATTTGATTGTATTATTTTAATTATTTATATTTATTCAAATGTGATCATTTTATTTTTTAAAGTTTTTGCAGTATTACAAGACAATTATACGGAGTGTCCTGAAAATTTTCTAAATTTATTCTTTTAATGCTCACAAAGTTTTCCATATTTCAAATGTACCTAAACGGGCGCTGTTTATAATTTATTATAAGTGCCAACATCTAATTACTGAATTTTTTAGATGTTAAAGGTTGTCGACCACTATGAATATTCAACATATTATAGTTAATTTTAAATCATTTGGTATATTTTTTGGATTAACAAATATTTAAAAAATATATCGAATGATCTAAAATTAACTATAACAACGTGAAAATGATCTATTTACTTTCAAAAATAACAAAAAACATTCTAATTGAATATTCTCATAAATTCTCGATATATTCTCGAAGCGTCCGTAACATACCGGTATGTTGCCGGTAATATTACCCGATTTTAAATTACCGAGAATTTAAAAACTCTAATGATACTTGTAGAAACACAGGAACACCCGCGGACGTGGAGGGAATACCAGCGCGCGCAGGGCACACTGGGGGCGACACACAGTATGTCGGTAAGGTACGGGCAGACTGAGGATCAATTCAACGGCCGATAAACCCATTACCGACTGATGGTACATTGATATTAGTGCTGACAGGAAGTACTGAATGATGTCAACAGTTATTTACACCGATTAGTAAGGTAGGCTCCTGATATAGCAACTTAGGCTCCATCTGTGGCTGGAGTATAAAAAATCATACCTTGTACGCAGGCGCAAGGCATTGTCTACAGTTTCCTCAGCTTCTTGTTATTTGGAAAGCGATTAGCTTCTTTAGTTTTACACCCAATGGCCACATGCACACCTGGCATTTCGGAAATAGTGCTTTAAGCTAACACCTCGACGCTGCGTTGGCATGGACTAATATAATTCGAATAGCAGACGTTACCACCGTTGGAACCGGCGCGGCATCTCGTGTATCTCCACGCACACTAGCGACCCTAGCGGCCACAAGTGTCGGTCGCCGTCCTCATTCCTTATTTCTGACGGGTTCGCTTCGTAGCGTCGAATCATGCAGTGCGAGTTCTTTTATACTTTTGTAATTAGTTTTGATTGGGAAACTCTTTTTTCTCCACAATAAGTGGGATTGAGTCTGACGACTTTGCGAAACAGCCAATTATAGATCCAGCTATGACTAGTAAGTACAGTTCTTTATTGCTTTTCACTTGTGTCACTTTTAAGGTTACGTCCGTAAAATCGCAATCACAAATTCTACGAATTCAAACAGCATTAAATGACCTTTTCATTTATGTTTAAGGGAAAAAGTTAAAAACATTACACAATATGAATATTTGGTCTACGCTCGCACCGAATTTCAGTGAACCTAGCTGTCCTTCTCAGTTTTTTTAAAGCTTTTGTCCTGTTGTAAAGTTTCCCTGCACCTCGTCTGATTATCGCTGAATTGATATACAAAAGCTGGAATATACATAAAAGTAAAGAAAATTTGAAAAAGTGTTGGAAAACCTGGAAAAGTCATAGAGCTTTGAACAAGTGATTGTAATTTTTCAAATTTGTAATAACTTTAAGTAATTTGGATTTAATACCTTACGACCAAATTTTAAATAGATTTTTTACTAATAAAAGTACAGATTTTTATAATAATATATAAATGAAAATGGTTTAGAATACGAATTTTTGAAAAGACATTAACAATACGTGAAGGCATTACCGCAGAAAAATGTTGGAAAATTGAGAGAATGTTCGAAAAAGTATTCTTGATCATTTGTCGTTTTGTATTAACATTTTTTTGAGATTACTAAAATTTTTCAATTGAAAAAGCTTCAAGAATTGAAATTTTGTTTATACAAAACATTCAGAAATAAAACCTGAATTCAATCTTCAGGTATCCAAAATTTAAAAAAGTAGACTTTTGAGTGTAGAGTTTAACAAATACTAAATTCGAAGCTATATATTGAATTATAATTTCTAGTCAAAAATTAAAAGAAAAAAATTATTTTTAAATGTGCATCAAAATTTGACAGATTAAAAATGAAGATCTTTTTAAGGATTCAACTGTTTATGCTTCACATTGGAAATTGTACAAGTTTTAAGTATTCAAAATGGAAATTGTACTAGTGCGGAAACTTTAATATTGAACTGCAAAATTTAATTTCAATGCTCTTAGTATCCTAAGTATTTGACCCAAAACAATTGATTATTTTCCAAGAAAATTAAGATTGAATTTCTCGATGACACAGTATAACAGACGCTTTTTGCTGAAAGGCTCATGCAATAGTTAAAATTATATATTTTTTCAGTAGACGATAATAAGCTCAATAAATATCGATGCTTAAAGGACTTAACAAATTGGAATATTTATTTTATTATTAATATATTAAAAAATTAAATTGCGATAAAATCCGGCATGACATGTATTTGATTTGGAAATAATGTTTTATGTAATAAATCCATTTTTGGAAAAATCTTGATTATCTAGTTCTATTCTAACTAACGTTTTATATTGTTTCTTATTCGAAATGTATGGAATATTTTATACAAGTATTCAATTTTGAATAGTTCATTCTTAAGCATAGTACCAAGTTCTCAGCTTATGTATTTTATACGATCTAATTTTCAAAATGTTATTTATTTTGAGAACTTTGAATACAACATTGAGTAGTATGTGATTTCAAAGCTTGAACGTATTATGCTTCATTGAAGAAGTTTATTGCTTGTAATGTGATTCTTTTTATGAACATATCAAAAACAAAATACTCACACTGATCCAGTCGACTGATGTTGCACGGGAATCTCACATTTAGTACGTAAGGTAGTTTTAAGAACAAATTTTATTAAACTTTTAGGATTACCTTCAAAGCATTTCTTTTCATTAAAATAATATGAATCCTGGTCGACCCATGATTTAGGTATTAGATTTTTGTAAGGTTAGGTCCGGGACGTTAGGTGCTGTCACTTGCCTGATTGTCAGATGCTATATCATTGGACTAAAAAGAAGACTCCGTTGGATTCTACGATGCTATACAGTTAATCAATTAACTGCGAACTCCAAACTCCGAAAATTCAGTGAGACTCTCTATCACTGCCTTTATCTTTACCAAAAAACGTCAGCTGTTGCTTCACTGCCTACCACATATACTTAGTATGTACCATAGAGTCCGCAGTATAAGACTCTTCGCTTAACCACTAGTTGGAGCCTCAATGCACTTTTGGGGTTTTTCCTGTGGACGCTGGGTATCGTTTACCCGCTACTCACTTCTTGTGCAGCTTCAGCATTGAGTGCATCAATAGTGCGACCCTCCATTGTTTTTGAGTAATAATCCTCGATATATTGAATTGAACCAATTTTAAGGAGATTGAACCACATCTGAAGAGTATTTCGAATCATCAGAACAAGGATTGAGATCAGGTGGGTGTCAGTTTTCCTCTCGTCTTGGCATCATGTTTCTCTAGTGTTGTGTATGGTCGGTCATTGTTATGTCAACTTGAATTGCTTCTCTTTAATTATTTCATTTCGTAATCGAGTTTTAATGGGTTAATTTTAATTGATTAGCGTTTAAGTTTTATTTGCCGAAATGTACAATTTTAATCTATCTGTGATTTCTATGATTTGATTTGTTTGTTTCTCTTCAGTTCCCAAGGTCGGAATTTCAAACAATGGCCTGCTAAAAATTCCGGACAAATTCCGGATTCGGAAATTCGTCCGAAATTGTCCGTTACGTGGTCCGGTTTTTGTCCTCAGGGTTCTATCCGGTCGTGTCCGAAAATTGTCCGGTCGAAGCTTCGACTTTATGCGGTCGAAGCTTCGACCGGACAAATTTCGGACAAGACCGGATAGAATCCAGAGGACAAAAACCGGACCAAGTAACGGACAATTTCGGACCAATTTCCGAACCGGAATTTATCCAAAATTTGTCCGGTCGAAGGAGCACGAAAATTAATCCGAATATCATCCGGTAGAATCCGAAAGTTGTACGGTCTGATGGATTTCATCAGTCCGGGCTAGATCCGGTTGAGTCCGTATTTTGTACGGTCTGACGGTTGCTGTTAATCCGGATTGTGTCCGGGTCGTCATCCGGATTCTATCCCGGTGTATTTACCAATTTTCCGGATGAAGTAGAACCAAAGAAATAATAAATCTATATATTGTCCGGTAAAATCCGAAAGTTGTACGGTCTGACAGATTCGATCAATCCGGATTGTATCCGATCATGTCCGTTTTCTGTGCGGTCTGACGGACCGAATAAATGTTATATAACAAGGTTATATAAGCAGTTTACATTCGAGAAATGCATTCTTCATTTATTTGACGCTCACAAACCTAATTCTATAGCTTAACTTAACACTACTACATATTATGCACTTCACTAACGCAGAATATCGCACGCTGAGTATATCTGTCGAAACGGTCCTTATATTCTAACCAAGAAAATTTTCATCGCTTGTGAGAAACGATTAGAATTGTGTCCGGTCAAGTCCGTCCTTTGTACGGTCTGCCTGATGCGATAAATCCGGATTGTGTCCGTTCGAGTACTTGTTTTGTACGGTCCGAAGGACGCGGTCAATCCGGATTGTGCCCGTTCATGTCCGTGTTTTGTACGGTCTGTCGGATTTGATGAATCCGGTGATGTCCGAAATTTGTACGATTTTTAAGAATGCGATTAATCCGGATCTCATCCGGTTAATTCCGAAATTCGCCCTTTCTGACAAATGCGAATAATTTAGATACTATTCGTCTTCAACCAATATTTGTCTATTCATTCGCGAAAAGAATACACCCTAATCTTATCCGGTATAGCGAACTGAACTAAAAAAATGAAACTCGATACAGTTATAGAGTATTTAATTATAAATGAGCGAAAACAGGATGTTAAAAAGTTGCACGAGAAGTCATTTCTGAGAACATCTTTAATGCACACTTTAATGCACAGTTTAGAGAACAGTAAAACAAAAGCGATTTGAATCAATTATTATCATTCCCGTCCACTGATCCTTCTTCCACATCATCGTCGATTCCATCATCATTCCCATCAACTGTTCCTTCCACATCATCGTCAATTCCATCATCATTCCCATAAACTCCTTTTTTCACATCATCGTCAATTCTATAAACATTCCGATCAACTGCTCCTTCTTCCACATCGTCATCGAATCTTTCATTATTCCCATCAACTGCTTTTTCTTTCCAAGAGAGCTGTAGATTCACTTTCATGATCAAATTCATTTTATATCGGAACCATATAGTTATCCTCATCCTTGTTCAAAAGCTCATAAGCTTTCTCTTCATTTTTCGTGTTACTATTCACGTCTTTTTCCGAATTATCATTATTTTTGTTTGTTTTCGAAGTTTCATTGATGTTTCATTGATGTTTTCGACCAGACAGATTTCGGATTTAATCAGACGATTTTCCGTTTTCACTTCAATTTCAACGAATGACAACTAAAACCTGCAGAATAATTTCGGATAGAATCGGACTATTTTCGGAGTTGATGTTTTAGACCGGACAGATTTCGGATTTAATCAGATGATTTTCCGATTTTACTTTAACAAAAATAATTCCAGGTACTGAGTTCCAGACTAATTTCGGATCAAGTCGGACTCTTTCCGGAGTGAAAGTTTACGTTCGGATAAATTTCGGATTAGACCGGACTATTTTCCATTTTTAGTATAACGAAAATAATTTCAGGTTTTGAATTCCGGACCGATTTCGGATCAAATCGGACTCTTTCCGGTGTTGAAATTTATGGTCCGGACAGACTCCGGATATAATCAGACAAATTTCTGACTGTTTTCGCACAGTTTTCGGATTAGATCGGACATATTTCGGAAAAAAATCGTGAATCGGATTGATTTCGGATAAATTCGGACCGATTGCAGAATCCGAAATTTTTAGCAGGGTGGTGTTTGCAATTTTTATTCCACACCTGATATAATATGTTTCTCAAGTGCTACTCTGTTTATGTTCTTTTCAATTAACGATATTTTTGTGGAATAAATTTAATAACGTTAGATGTTTTATTTATCTTGTTTTATTGTAGAGAAAAATGTGTCAACCTTGCTCAAAATTCGTCCCCACGTTTTTTTCGCTCTCCCCTAGTTGTCGGGATTAAAATTAGTTACTTCTCCTTTACACGAAAATAATAACTCCTAATTTTTTTAGTGGCGTCTCCACAGTCGCCGGCACCAGACATTTAGTCTGGCCTAGATTTCATCAGTTTTTCAGGTCGCGAATTAGGTCAAACAACCACGTTGAGCATCCAAGTAACGGGTAAGTGAATTAAATATTCAATTGAAAATCGCGTTACAAAATGGCGCCCAATGTGGGGCCCACATCCTGAGCAAGGTTGAAAATCTTTAAACTTGAACGATTTTATGCAGTTGTTTAAAATGTTTTGTTGTTGTATTTATTCATGATTTATGTATGGTAAATCCTTGTAATATTTATATTTATGTGCTGTGTGGGGAAGAGACGCGGTTTAGTGTGTGCTCGTAATGACGCGATGTCTGGGACTATGTGTAAAGTTCTCGCGTGAACTTACCGCGACATGAAATATCTCCACGAAATTTGGGAATTTATGGAAATTTATGGGAATTGTCGGGAATTTATTGAAAGTTCTCGTGTAAACTTTCCGCGGCGTAAAATATTTCCACGAATATTCGGAATTTATGGAAATTTATTGAAATTTACGAAAATTTACTGAATATAATTGTAATCTTATTATTTCACTGTTGATTATGGTTGAGTGATCCATATACAGGGTGTCCCACCACCTATGAACATGCCGGAACTCGTTGATAGAGGACAAACAAGGAAACAGAAAAGTCCTCTGGCAAAATTTGATCTGGTCCTTAGTTTGGGCACAGTAAAGCTTCAAATTTGGGCATAATGTAACAGTCAGAATCGAGTTTTGGCAACCACTTGTTTGTCTCATAAGTGTTAAGATAGTGTGCGTGCTGGCGGTTCACTTCAGCTCCGGCAAAAGTTTCACATGGTTGATCTTTGATTGTTTCTACAAGACGCGAAATTCAAGCCTTTACATTTTTTTAAATTCTTAGTTGTTCTTGCAAATTTATTTTCAAAAACGAAGAAAAAAGAAGGATTACTTTTGGGGGTTAAAAATGTGTTTTATCATCTTAGACTTGTTGGTTAATTTTAAAGAATAAAAGTTTGTTTGGATTTCCCATTTTTTATTTTTTCATTAATTCGGTACAATGAATGCAACTAAATTTTTTTAATTAAATCGCAAAGATTTACTTATCGTAGACTTGTTAATTAATTTTCAATAACAAAAGTTTGTTTTGTTTCTTCCAGTTTCAAGTTAGTTTGTTGGTTTTATAACAAAAATGTAACAAAATTTCTGCGACGAATCACTGAGAATTTCTTTTTGAGGTTTGAAACGTTTTTTCTTATCTTAGACTTGTAGATTAATTTAGAAGAACAAAAGTTCGTTTGGTCTTCTGATTTTTAAACATCTTTGTTTGTTTTCTCACATGAGGTGTCAGGAAAGTTCTGTATTAAATTGAAATTCATCTTTTTTAGTTTAAGCAAATGTTATGTTATTTTAAGGATGGCAATAAAGATTTGCAAGAACAACTAAGAATTTAAAAAAATGTAAAGGCTTGAATTTCGCGTCTTGTAGAAACAATCAAAGATCAACCATGTGAAATTTTTGCCGGAGCTGAAGTGAACCGCCAGCACGCACACTATCTCAAGATTTAGGAGACAAACAAGTGGTTGCCAAAGCTTGATTCTGATCGGTTCATTATGCCCAACTTTGAAGCTTTACGTTGCCCAAGCTAAGGCCCAGATCAAATTTTGTCAGAGGACTTTTCTGTTTCTTTTTTTGTCCTCTATCAGCCAGTATCAGCATGTTCATAGGTGGTGGGACACCCTGTATTAATAGTTATGGTCGTGAACAATCTATTTTGAAGCGAGTTTGTTTGGATTTATTATAAATTAATTAGAAATTTTATAAATTTTTGTTTCAGCCTTTACTGCAATGTTATTGTTCTTGTTTTCAAAGAATTTTAAGGAACTATTTTAGCAACTTTATTGTTCTTGTTTTAAAAGGCTTTTAGTGAACCATTTTAGCATTTTTTTAAATGAGAATCGGGGAGTTGTTGGAGCCTTGAACAGAATCGTCGGAATTTAGTCAATTTATTAGATTTTAATTGTTTGTTTTTTTAATATAAAAAAAATGGACGATCTACATTTTCAGTTATCGCAGGTTTGGGGTCATACTAAAGATCGTGTTAGTTCTTGGGCAAGTGGGCTAAACAAAATACAGTCGAAAATCATACTCGACCACTTCGTTCTAAGCAGTGAAGGAACCGAGGATGAGTGTGCGTGGCGTATCGTTAGGTATCATCTAAAATCAAAGGGGCAGGATGTCTCCTGGTATGAATATGATTTATCACTCTCTTCTAGAGGTCCCCAACGAGAAAGGTTTGGTGGGGAGACATGGCCCCTAGCGGACACTCCAGTTGTTCACCGTAGTGGTGAGAACATTGGCCAATCAATTGATCCCTTTTCGTTTAATATTGGAATGGTGTCCGGTAACAGAGATGGGTTATCCTATCAATCAGAACAACCCTCAGGGGTCACTACAATCGGATCAAACTCAATGCCTGGGAAAAAGTTTGCCGAAACTTCAACTAATCCGTCAGTTACTTCTGCTGACCCTCTGGTAAAAGTTCATTTACCTCACTCAACCGATGCTACGGGAATTCTAGAGACCACAGTGAGTAGATCTACCATGCATTCTTCGTCTTTTGGCGCTTAAAACACTGTGTCTGGTATTCGACCATTCACTTCAGTCAGTAAATTCGGGTAGTTCATACCACAGTATCCTAACAGGATCCGAAAACCCAATCATGGTATTTCCCCAGCAACCCCAACCGTTGATTAACTCCACATTGTTTGGGGACCGATCTCACTACCCAGTACTACCCACTCAAATGTATCAAACTAACCTTTTGGGCTGTTCAGGAGTGAACCAGTCAACATGTAGCCATCGTATAGGTGGGCACAAGCCGAATGTTCTAGAGACAGTCCGTGAATGGAATTTCTCTTTTAATGGTGCTAGAGATAGTAGCGCAGAGGAATTTCTAAAAAGAGTAAGCGAATGCCGATTAGGGAGTGGTTCAGCTGATGATCAAATACTAGCAGCGATGCCTAGTCTTTTAACTCGCAGTGCTCTTGTTTGGTTTAGATTGGGTGTAGAAGACAAGGAATGGGTTGACTGGACAGGTTTCGTTGTAGCTTTCCGCAGGCGGTATGGTGGTATAAATTTCCAGATAAAATCAAAAGACCAGAAAAAAATACGGATGGTCCAGATGAGGTCCAGATGAGCCCATAGCTGATTATCTCCAGAATATTAGATCACTATTTAAGTTCTATGAACCACCACTTAGTGTGCTGGAGCAGCTTGAGCAAGCGTACTCAAATTTACACCCGCGGCATAGAAAAGCGATACCTCGAAGTGACTTCCAGAATTTCGATCAGCTGGAAATGCGAAGCAAATTGTTCGTGTCGGCTAATGCGATGGACTGTTCATATGCACCTACCCCTTTGGCAGAGCAGAAGTTTGTCACCTGAGTACGCTTTCACTTTTCTTAAAGCCGCTGCTAAACCAGTAGCCGCGATTACAACGGAACCCCTTGTTATTGCTTCGGATCGTCCGGCTCAGTTTCCAGAAATTTTATCTGAATCGAAACCACAGAATAATAAAAACAATAATCGGAACCGTAACCGAAATAATAATAACAATCAGAGTGGACAGCACTATCCGCAGAATCTAATGGGTAATAACGGCGCTTTGTTGAACTACGCTCCTGGGTTACCATTTGGGTATCCACAACAGATGTTCGGGTGCATTCCATCTAGTTTTCCAATGGGATATTTCCAAAATTACCCCCCACCTCCGATGGACATTTCTTCCAGGCGTGTACTAAACCACTACGAAAGTTTTGTCATGTTTGTAGTAAATGTGATGTATTCACCATGAGTTGCTGTGGGAGTTCTTGGCCCAAACCGGGAAACGCTTGAGGGTGGATGTCTTTAGGATCCGGTCTACCTCCTCTTTCGATAGGATCCCCGTTTTTGGTAGTAGTCATAATAAATTTAGAGAACAAATTTGTGTTTTATTTAGAGATAGAAGATTACATATAGAAGTTAGTATAAACGGTCATAAGTTGAGAGGCCTATTTGATCCTGGTTCGCATTGTAGTTATATAGAACAGAGAGCACTAGGAAAATTCAAGGATATAATAGATAAGATACCGAGCAATTCGCACTCGGGTGTAGTTCACCCAAATGGAGTAGTGGAGGAAACCTTAGGGATTGTTGTTAGTCGAGTTTCTAGGTTATAAGCATCATATGCAAGTTCGTTTCGTCCCAACTTTTGATTGTGAGGTACTCTTAGGGCATGATTTTGCTGAAATCGTTTGAGTTCGGATTCGACTAAGGAGCAGAGAAAAGAAGTTATTACTTTTAATAATTCGTCAAACAGTAATGTAAGTTTAGTAAGTTTAAATTCTGATAATATGCCGCGTTATCGTGTTGTCTCTGAAAACTCGTCGCAACCACCCATGTCTTGTGCCGGTCTCAAGGAATTACAACCAGATCAGTTGAACTTATTATAGAAACTCCTAGACGAAAAGATTCCCCCTATGCCAGAAAAGTTTCAAGCCACTCATCTAACAGAACATGTAATAGATGTCCAAGGTCACCCGCCAATTCAGCAGAATTATCGCAGATATTCACCAAAGGTTTTAGATGATCTTAGGAAATCTGCTGATAAGCTATAGAAAAAAGGTTTAATAGAACCCTCTGATAGTGGCTGGTGTAATCCAGTTGTAAAGGCGAAGAAATCGGACGGTGGTTTTAGACTTTGTATCGATTTCCGTAGACTGAATGAAGTTGCGAAAAGGGATGCTTATCCAATGCGAAACATGACGGACACTTGATAAACATCGTTCCGCACAATACATTTCGCAGATCGATCTTACTCAGGCCTTTCACCAGATTCCTTTGTCCAGGGAGAGTAAGGAGCTTACTGCTTTTGCTGTTCCTGGGAAGGGCCTATACCCGTATACTCGAATGCCCTTTGGCCCATCAAATTCCCCGGCTACTTTTCAACGCCTCCTGGATGGGTTAATCACACCTGAATTCGAACCTTACGTCTTTTCGTACCTTGAAGATATCATCATTGTCACCGAAACATTTGATAAACATCTGTATTGGCTTGGGCATGTTCTGGATGTAATATATGGCTGGAATGCCTACCAGGGAGGGAAAATGGGAACAGGACGCCG
>CAKNXH010060643.1:22279-57974 GCA_932178445.1 Andricus quercusramuli
GCTGGGTCGCCCCGAGCTCCCTTTTTATTGTAACAATTCTGTTACAAATAGTAAATGCTGGCCTTACAATTAATAGGGAAAAGAGTGAATTCTGTTGTAAGGAGGTAAAGTATATGAGGTATATGGTAAACTAGTCGTGTTTTTACGCTGACCCGGAAAAGGTCGAACCAGTAACTGGTTACCCGGTCCCAAATACCTTGAAGAAACTTAGGCGATTTTTGGGAATGGTCTCGTGGTACCGGAAATTTATAAAGGATTTTGCTGCTATGGCTGAGCCTCTGTTTCATCTGTTAAAGAACAGTTGTCAAATTATATGAGGCGAAGAGCAACAGAAGTCCTTCGAGCCGTTAAAAACCGCATTGACCTCAGCTCCCACGTTGGCTCGACCAGATTTCAGCATACACTTTTCTCTACAAACAGATACTAGCTGCACGGGTTTGGGGGCGGTCCTAACACAAAACGTAGACGGCGCGGGGCGAGTGATCGCTTTCGCGAGTCGGACAATGGCCCCATCTGAAAGGAATTTCACTGTGACTGAGCAAGAGTGTTTGGCCGTGATGTGGGCGACCCGAAAATTTAGGTCCTATCTTAAGGGTTACCCTTCCGAAGTAATAACTGACAATAGTAGACTTCGGGTTGTGTAACGTAAAAGATCCAACTGGTAGATTGGGGCGGTGGGCTACGGAGTTACTTGAAAATCAGGTTACTATCAAACATAGGAAGGATGACTTACATCACGTACCGGACGCCTTGTCTCGTATGTACTTACTTGTATGTACTTGCGGAGGGTCAAAAACGTCCAAGAAATGCCAACGCAGTTTCTCGATTGGAAGATTGAAGGGGGGAGATTGTATTGTCATATACCGAACTCCTTCGTTGACCCACTCTTGCCAAATCTAGAGGCATGGAAGGTGGTTTTACTTTCAGAGCTACGGGGTAAAGCTTTAGAGGAAGCACATGATGAAGCTATTTCTGGTCAACTCGGAGTAGAAAAGACTCACGCGCGTACGGCCCTTTTATATTATTGGCCGGGAATGTATAAGGACGTAGTTACTTATGTTCGGTCCTGTTCCACTTGTCAGAGGTTCAAGGTTGAGCAGGCTGGCCTGGTAGGACTTATGGGAAAACGGGTGATAGAACAAACATGGATGGTGGTTGCAGCAGACATCATGGGTCCTTTTCCGCCTATTCGCTCTCATTATCGATATTTACTACTCATATTTTAGGACATGCTTACAAAGTGGATAGAATGTGTCCCGTTAAGGAAGGCTAATTGTGTTAACGTACAGAAGGCTTTCGAAGATTGTGTGGTTTTCCCATGGGGAGCTCCTGAAGTCTTGTTCACGGACAATGACACGGAATTCATCAACAAATTTATATCAAAAGCTGCCGAACAACTTGCTATTCGCCACTCGACTACTCCGCCGTATCATGCGCAAGCAAATCCGGTTGAGCGAGTAAATAGGGTGGAGAAAACCATGATTGCTTCGTTTGTTGAAAGCGATCATCGCGATTGGGATAAACATATTCCAGATTTTCGTTTTGCTTATAATACGGCAGTACATAGTTCTACTCGTGTGTCTCCAGCGCTCTTAAATTTTGGAAGAGGGCCCAGACTGGCTAGTTCATTGAAAAGAAAAGTAGAAGGGATCCCAGAAATCATACCGTTAGCCGTAAAAGAATGCGAGGATAGTACTAGAAGGTTACCCGCATTACGCGATGTGGTTGCCTATCACTTAGAAATAGCGTCAGATCGTCATGCGAAATACTATAATCGAGGTAAACGAGATATCCGTTATAAAGTCGGTGACATTGTTTGACGTAAAACTCATGTCCTATCATCAGTACCAGATTTTATTACAAAGAAATTAGCTCCAAAATATGACGGTCCGTTTGAAATTGTGGAGGTACTTTCTCCAGTGGTTTATATGATAATGGGTGCGACGGGAAATGAAGAGAAAGTTCATGTGAAGGATCTTAAGTATTATTGGTCGGTCGATGACTCAAAAATTAACGCGCCTCGTCTTACCTAAGTTCTGATGAAGAAGGAGGTGCCAAAGTTCCGTCCGGCGACCGTTCAGTGTTCAGGCCGCGCGCGGGACTGGAGCCGTGTTGCCTAAGAGGTCGGGCGATCCTGGTGCTATTCAGCAAGCCAATGGACCAGTTTCCGACAATGGGGCTCCAAGTTCCTCCTCAGGTACGGTTGTCCGAAGTTCCGGAACAATCCCGAACCTCGAAATCCAACGACTTTCTAGGGACCACGAACCAATCTCCGGCCGGCGTAAAAGGGGAAGACCACCGAAGAGGACCTATGTCACCCGTTCCTCTTTGTACCATGTGTCGAAGGAGTCGGGAGACCTAGACGTAGCCAAAGGGGCCATAAGGAAGAAAAGGACGGAAAGGGAGAAGAAGAAGAAGAAGGTTTCGAGGGACTCAGGCGGAAAAAGCGATTGCGTGGAATATCTAAACGGGGCCGGTGTGTGACGCTAAAAGAGTTCCATCGAAAGGAGAACAATCTTTGATCCTAAGCATTGCTCAGAATCGGGCGAATGCCACAGTTAGCCCGTTAAACGGTGGACTAATTCCAGGTCCTAAGACTATGATGAGAGGCAGAGGATTTCGCCCATCATCAAAGTTACGACCCGTTTCTTTTAAACTTTAGAGAATCGGGAGAGGTTATCATAGGACCCGCCAAGATCCAACAAACTCAAAGCCCGGGGGCGAGGAAATGATGAAGTTGAATCAAGGCAAGTCAATTGGGATAGACCAATGGGATTTGGTCTTCTCGGAGGCCAAATACTTCAGGGACCTGGTCATCTTTCAGAGACAGGACCAGGCAGAGACTCATCCTTGGGATGGTGGATTAACCGCAGGTCCCAAAACCACGATGAGAGGCAGAGGATTTCATTCGTAATCGGAGGTACAACCTGTTTTCCCTAAACTTTAGGGAATTGGAAGAGACTGAATATTTCAGGAACCCGGTAATTCTTCGGAACCGGGATTCGGTAAAGACTCGTCCATCCAATGGTGGGCAACCCCCAGGTCCCGAGGTAACAGTCAAGGGAGGAGGTTTTCATATGCCATCAGATGCGCAACCAGTTTCCCCTAGACTATGGGGAATTGGAAGATGGCGTCCCGTGCCCCGTCAAGACCCAACAACCTCAAAGCCCGGGGGCAAGGACGAGAATAAATTGAGTCTGGGCGGGTCATTTGGGTTGGCCCTTGGTGAGGTGTTCGGAGCCTATTCCGTTCCTTTCAGGCATCAGGGTCCGATGTTGTCTTCTCAGCGGCCACTTTGTTTTATACAAGGGCCGTCAGAGAACCCCTTATGAATCCTCCTCCTGGAGGATGCTTTAATTGTCATCGTCCGGGTCATATATACCGGGATTGTCCTTTCGATCGGGTGGTATTTTGTTACGGATGTGGTAGGTCAGCGATAAAACAGTCACATTGTTTCATGTGCATCAAATTATGGTTAGAGGGGTCGGTTGGTCCACGACATCCGATTAGCCAGGAGCCTGCTTCTCGTCCTGTACGGAGTCCTTGGATTAACCCTTGTTATCCAATCGCTGGGAATATGCCAGTGGCTTCATTTTCGCTTTTGCCAGGGGTACCACCCCTTCCTCCGGTCGTTAAAGAACCGCGGTTAGTTCCACGCAGTGGTTTTGATGATCGCCGCATCGATCCGAATCACCCTATAATCGAAGCCCTAGCGGAGGCAATCCTCAAGAGATTGTAGGTCTTAGGTTAGTTTATAAGTCTTTTGTGCGGTAGAAATTGTATTTTAGTTTATAAGTCTTCTGTGCCGTATAAATTGTAGTCTAGTTCATAAGTCTTTTGTGCCGTAGTGTAAGCTCGCCCTTCTCGAGATTCTAAAGTGTTATTCGCCGCACAGCACAGCATATATTTAAAATTTATTAACTTTCCTTGGATAACGGAAAACGTGACTTCGAAAACATTATTCAATTTAATTTCTTTTCTAGATTTTGAATTTGTACTAAATGTCTGGGTTTTACTTGACGATTAATCTAAGATGCCGAGTCGAGATTGGATTGCAGGCACCCCCTGAGTTTCACTTCCCATGTAGCCTGTCTGGGAGGGAGTTTTGTGATGTGATTCTTTTTTTCTAACATATAAAAAACAAAATACTCATACTGATCCCCTCAACTGATGTTGCACGGGAATCTCACATTTAGTACGTAAGGCAGTTTTAGGAACAAAATTTATTAACCTATTAGGATTACCTTCGAATCATTTCTTTTCATTAAAATAATATGAATCCTGGTCGACGCATGATTTAGCTATTATATTTTTGTAAGGTTAGTTCTGGGACGTTAGGTGCTGTCACATGCCTGATTGTCAAATGCTATATCGTTGGACATACTGAGTATGTACCATAGAGTCCGCAGTATAAGCCTCCTCGCTGAACTACTAGATGGAGCCTCAATGCCCTTTTGGGAATTTTTCCTGAGGACGCTAGGTATCGTTTACCCGCTACTCACTGCTTGTGCAGCTTCAGAATTGAGTGCATCAATAGTGCGACACTCCATTGTTTTGGAGTAATAATCCTCGAGATATTGAATTAAACCAATTTTAAGGAGATTGAACCAAATCCAAAGAGTACTTCGAATCACCAGAACAAGGATTGAGATCAGGTGGGTGTCAGTTTTCCTCTCGTCTTGGCATCATGTTTCTCTAGTGTTGTGTAAGGTCGGCCATTGTTATGTGAACTTGAATTGTTTCTCTTTAATTATTTCATTCCATAATCGAGTTTTAATGGGTTAATTTTAATTTATTACAGTGTAAGTTTTATTTGCCAAAATGTACAATTTTAATCTATCTGTGATTTCTATGATTTAACTTGTTTGTTTCTCTTGAGTTTCCGTGGCCGGAATTTCAAACAATGGTGTTTGCAATTTTAATTTCACACCTGATATAATGTGTTTCTCATGTGCTACTCTGTTTATGTTCTTTTTAGTTAATGATATTCTTGTGGAATAAATTTAATAATGTCAGATGTTTGATTTATCTTGTTTTATTATCAAGAAAAATGTGTCAACCTTGCTCAAAATTCGTCCCCGCGTTTTTTCCCTCTCCCTGAGTTGTCGGGATTAAAATTAGTTACTTGTCCTTTACAAGAAAATAATAACTTCGAATTTTTTTAGTGGCGTCTCCACAGGCGCCTTGCGCCGGCACCAGACATTTAGTCTGGTCTAGATTTCATCAGTTTTTCAGGTCGCAAATTAGGTCAAACAACCACGTTCAGCAGCCAAGTAACGGGTAAGTGAATTAGATATTACATTGAAAATCCCGTTACATGCTCGATACTGATTGAATTTCTGAAGTGGAATATATTTAAAAAATAAAAATGGTGTTATTTCTCTTAGACTCCAAATATTTAGGTCTCTCATTATAATTGCTGGATTATTTCAAGTTTAAGCATTGGCCTGAAACCTTAATCTTTCATTTTTACTTATGAAGTTATAATTGTACTTTCATTCAAATTAGACTAATTGCCATACATTTCAGGGTGATTTTTTGGGTTTTTTTTTTTAATGCAACTTGGCACCCCTTCAAATTGTACCTTTCTTGAGAAAATGATGTCTGATTTATTTCAGAATTAAAGAAAAAAATAATTAAGAGTTTGCTTAAGTCCATTTTAGGACCAAATGCTATTATTAATTAAATTAACGCTATTCAATGATTATTCATTTTTAATGTGTACTAATTTTTTTTCTTCACAATTTAATATTGCACTTAGACTTCTTTCAGATTTTTACAGTGATATTCAAAGGTCACTGAAGGCCATTTTAGGGTAGAAATGGCCATTCTTAACTAAATTAAAGCTATTTATTGATTATTCATTCCTGGCGCGTATGAATTTTGTTCCTCATTATTAATTATGGCACTCAGAGTTTTTCAGATTTTTACAATGACACTCAACGGTGCTTCAGGGTCACTTTCATATAAAATATTTATTCAAGTTAATATTTTCTAGTTTTTTTTTAAGAAAAACAGTGTCAATTTATTCATGTTGACAACAACAACAAACGGATTCAATTTACTGGCGAGTGCACCAAACCAGAATGTGTTTTAGTTGTTCCTTGCCAAAACGGTTCGAAGTTTCTTTTATTTCACTGCCTTCTGCTGTACTAAAGTTTGTAACGTGTACCTGGTATAAGTCCACGTTAAAATGAAGACTCTCGGATCTCGCCGAGGGGGAAACCTAACCTGAAAAATGATTCCGGAAAGTGGTCAACTTACCTTCAAGCCTCGACCCCACAAATATTATCATAATTTGTTGTATTAATATTAATATTATTCCATTGCCTTGTTATGTACCGTCGTTATCTCTGTCGGAGAGCCCAGCGTCCGTGGGGATATTTCGAATTTGGGTTTTAGGTACAGTTTCGTGAAACCGGGCTTTCGAGACGAACTTTCAGGAGAACAGAAACGTCATCCACGCAAGGGGAGAATTCAAAGGCCTGGGTTCTCCGACTAACTTATCAAGAAGGCTCTTGGGTTGTATAAATGTGTAGCTATTAAATTTTCTGATTATTTTTAAATAACTAAGAACTCTGGTTTTTGGAGTCAGACGCCTCTACGATCGCTTCTCTTGCTCCCACCCACGGTCCCACACTGAGCTATGTCGTAGGTCGGATCAAAGGCCGGATCCTACGAAGTTCGGGTGACGTAGTCTCGCCACCTGGCGCTGGAACTTTTGAATAAAAAACAAACTTCGTGGGTAGTCCACGGGGGTACGAAAGGTCGTGACCCGTGGACTCAAGGGATCCTACGTAACAACCGAGGTTTCTCTGGTTACTTGTCAACGAGGCTTTCCCCTCGGTTATTCCCAACCGAGGAAACAGGTATGTAAGGAGTAAGAGAGTACCTTTTCACACCCTCGGAAAAGGGCTTCGTTACAACTGACGTCCAATCAAGGGGCAAAAAGAGTGAGAGAATTGCGGGGAAAGTTAAGGCCTCTTTCTCCAAAAACTTATTGAAGAAATTTTTTTTGCGTGATTTGTCGATTATTTTTCATAGAATGGAATATCAATTTTCTGCCAGTGTGTATGGCTGCTTTTTGGGCAATTAGAAAAGCATGCTTGGGCGTTTTCTGGCGCATTTATCAGATTTTGGTGGATTATATAACTGGATTATATCGATTTATATTGACTTTTTAATGAAGCGTGATTGCGCATAACCTGTTTCTGTCCCAGCAACCAGTGAGGGCCGAATAAATACCCACTCTTACAGATGACTATTTAACCTTGGGAGGTGACATTGCCGAGTGTCCCCTGAATTTGTCGAAGGAGGGAGGGAGAGGGAAGAGGGATTGCAGAAGCCGGTTAGGCATTGTTTTTTTCTCTTTCTTCTTTCTTCTTTCTTGTTGGACGAGGACAGAAGCTTTATTTTGATAAATTGGAGCTATCATAGGTGTTGGAGAGTAATAGGATAACCATGACCGGTAATATTCGCGCCAAATAAATAACTTTATCAGTCTAAGGAAAGTTTGACGAAATACTTGTAATTTTTCCTGTTCGAAAATTCTTTTTTTGCAAATTATTGGCAATTTAAAGCGAAATGAGGAACATTCGCAGGAACCTACGGGAGTAAAAAGTGTTTCTGAGAAGGTTTTTTACGAATTAACAACCCTTAATAAAGAGAATTGAGGAAAGGAAGGACGGTTATTTCCTCGGTTGAAAACAATTTGGTGCGTTTTTTTTTTCTGAGAGATTCTTTCAGGGAAATGGCCACTCTCGGGTAGCAGATTATTTTCGTAAATGGTCGATAGTTCTCAAAGAAGATAGAAAATGTTCGTGCAATCGAGTTTTTTTCACATTAGGGGCGAACTAATCTGCTACAAATATAAATGTTTTCGTTCCAGAATCTGACGGTTTTAAGAGAAAAAATATTATTCCACAGGAGGTACAGTAGCGCGAATAAGTAGTCGGGAATGATTATATATAAATATTTTTCGCCTCTTCCCTAATTCTCAGATTTCGAGTGGTCAAGGCACAATAAAAGGGATTGTTTAGGCAAACCGAGGTCAGTCTACAAATTAACGCCGGCATAGCAGGTGGAAAAAGGGTATTTAAAGACCATTGGACTACGGGGGCAGAAGTGGATTAGTTTTTCGAGCGGGATTTAGATATCGGTTACAGTAAAGATACTACGGTACCGGTCAGGTTATGAAGTTCCGTAGTCGGTTTCAGGCAAAGGTTTCGCGAACTAGTACAAAACGAAAAACAACCGAGAGTACTGGTATCAAGTGGAATCGAGACCCGGAGTCGGGACGCCTAAGTAGAGCCATAGTGGAAGCCCAAGAGGCCGGACCGGCCGTGTCTCTACGTGGATTGTTAAGTGTCACGGTAGGTGGCCAACGCGGGAACGATATGGCGGACATACCAAGTTGGGCTCTAGTGTTGGCAGGCGAGGTCCTGCAAGCGGCTCTAAGGGATTTGAATTTTAGCGCGCTGGGGGTGGACGAGGTCTTGCGGGCGAGGCTAGCGCGATACTTCGCAAGAAAAAGAGGTGATACCACGGTGCCCTGGTACCCCGAGGACGAAGGGCACCCAACCGAAACAATGATTATCGCTGCATCGTTACCCTCACAAGAGCCAACGGAATCAACGAGACAGCGTTTGGAATTCCACCATCCCGCAACGACATTCGACACTACACCACACGGACACCGAATATTCGGATCCGAGGACATACAAATCAGCTTTTCCCAACCCCGAGGACGCAGCACTTCAATAGGAGGGGGAAGACAGCCTGAAATAGCGGACCAACTGCACAACCAGTTGGTCCTAAGCCAGACAGCACCTCCAGGCAACTGGGGTAAAACGGACGCAGCGCAATCAACTGCAGCGGATCAAAGGGTTTCCATACCAGGCTACCGGAATACGGAGGTGCCCCTCGACCCGGTGGCGGAGAGGAACCGGATCTTGGGCACCCGGGTGTCAGGCATGGATCCGAGTCAAACAGCCCCTCAATTTGGAACTCCAGGATGGACGCAGAGAACAACACCACTTAGGAATCCCACGACAGGTGCACCAAGGGTTACCTTCTTCTCACCGGTCATGACAACAGCCACGCGTGGGGGAGAATATCCTAGAAGCTCCGCCTGGAGGGCAGTCAACCAAATTCCCCCCGGGGAGAGACCCACAAATTGGGCAAATGGATCGTCCTGGGAGTATCTGGCGGGACAAGAAAGGTACCTGAGCCAGCAGGTAAATCCGGCAAGGGCCCGGTACTGGGACCAAACGGCCCAAGGAACGGGACCCGCAAATAATTTTATAGGGGGCGGGTGGCCAAACCTTCATGGGATTGCTCAACATCAAGCCGACCCAACAATGGCCACAGGGAGTCGGTCCGAACAAAATTGGCCGTCGACGAATCTCTTTCCGCAGATAAACCCCACTGTCGGTTCAGGGGGCATCGCAGCGAACGGGTAGCCAGAAGCGACTAGGCCATATGATAGGAGTCCACCCACTAACCAGGGCGGACCTTCGCGCTTTCCCCTCGAACAGAGAGGCTACCTCCCCGATAGACCACACGGGGAAGGACAATTTCCGTACGGGTACGCGATGGCTAACCAGTATGGGAGCCAATACGTGACGTTCCCAGGGGAGGACTACCCCAGACAAACGAACCCATAGACCGTGATACGGGGATTCCCCAATAGAAACTCTTACGGAGAGCTCGCATTCCCGGATCGGAACGACGGAGGGGTTAGAAATGATGAATTCTTTGGACAGGGCCGCCAAAATACGATGGGCCCCGGTGGGTACACCGAATTTCGTTATCCGCAGGATAATAGTCAACAAAACACCGGGTCGCACGCCAAAATCCGAGACGTAACGAAAATCGTCGAAGGCTGGAAAGTCAGCTTCAATGGACAGAAGGGATCAAGCGTCGATAATTTTTTATGGAGAGTCGAAGAGGGCATAGCGGCATCATTTCTCTCCGATGAGGAGATGTTGGTCGCCTTACCCTTTCTTCTAAAGGACGTGGCGTGGCACTGGTTCCGTCAGAACCGACAAAGATGGAGCACGTGGAGCCAGTGCAAAACTCACTTCCAAGCACGTTTTGGAGACGCATTTTACCAGGAGAGACTGGAGGAACAGATCCTAGCGCGAAAACAGGGCAAGGAAGAAGTACTACAATGAACTGGCAGTAGTGGCAGCCGAATATGAACGAGTCGCCTCCACCTTCGACGACGACCTAGCACCCCCGCTACCGGAGAAATCGTTGATCCCAGAGTACGCATACCGTGGGACAAAAACCTTCGATCGGAAAACTACCACGGTGGCAGCAATCACCCCCTCCACGGTGGAAAACACAAACCAGACGGGAGTGATGGAGCTTAACCAACTTATTGAAGCAATGGTCGCAGCTTTTACGATCGGGACACCAGCTTCGGAGACCCACCAGAAACTCGACCCCCCGAAAGGCCAAGATAAGGCGGGGGGAGTAAGAAAGCCAAGGGTAACAACACCTCGAAAGGATCGGTGAACACGAGGGACCCGGAGGCTAAGGAAGGGCAGGACCAGAATCCAAAACAAGAAGGAACCGCAAAGAAACAGTGGAACCCTCAAGATGTATAATGTTGGAACTGCCACCAGAAAGGTCACTTCCAAATGGGATGCGTACAGGAACAAAGAAAAGATTACTGTCGGCGATGTGGCCTGGAAGGAACAACGACTAAAGAACATAAAAACTGTCCGGGAAACAAGAAAAGGGAGTAAAGCGAGGGGTCAGCTTTCCTACCTAAACGTTAAACCCGACCCTTCAGGATGGAACTCAAGCGATTCCAGAGGAGCAACGGACACAAGAAGTGTCACACGAACCGGCTCCTGGGGTGCTTGAAGAAAGAGAGGTCTTGATCGAACCTCACGCGATCAAACCACCCATAGAGGCGACCGCGGTAAAGAAAGCAACGGATGGGAAGAGTCAGGAAGGCGCGAAACCTCCCCAGGATCCTCCTGAGTTGACAGGAAACAAGAACCGGGCTACGCGAACATTGGAAGCCAAAGAAACGATTCTTGTCAACACGAAAGTGGAGGAAAAGGGGGATGAGAAGCCCTGAAAGGAAAATAAGATAATATTAGCCCTGGTAAAATCTCAAGAATCAGCGGAGCTCTCCCAGGAACCAGAACCACGCACGCCATTGAGACTGGAGATAAAAGAACCTCCAGAAGAAGACGAGGAATTACTTTACGGGTTTTCACAACCGTACGAATAGGTAATACCCCTAACGTGAACGTTTTGATTGATAATGGTGCCTCAAGAACGGTCTTAGGAGATATTGGGTTCGCCATAGCTGAGAGGTTTAAAGCTACCCTCTATGCCGCCCCGAGGCAGGCAGGCATGACGGCTGACGGGACTGTCCGCCAAGTAAAAGCAATCTGCTGCCTACCAATCGAAATCGACGGAGTCTCAAGAATGATGAGGGTACGAATAGTCCCAGGGATGGGAGAACAGGTATTCTTAGGAATGGATTTCGCTCACACGTTCGGGATTGTACATGATGGTAAGAGGAGAACCTGGTACATGTCAGATTATCCTGACATGGTACACCACTACACAGTGGAGGGCTTGGAAGAGGGGACGACTGTCGGACCGGGGTGCCACGAAAGGTGCTGTGGCCTTCGGGAAATAACACAGGAAGAACGACAGGAACTGGATGCCCTGGTGAGGGAAGTGGTCAAGCCGCTCCCGCAATCTCTTCCAGCCACCAACATGGTCAAACATAACATTAGTGTGGACCACCCATCGATAAAACAAAGATATTATCGAGTCTCGCCCAAAGTATTGTCGGCAATGCACGAAGAGGTTCAGCGACTGCTGACAGAGGGGATCGCGGAGCCATCGAAGAGCGGCTGGTCCAGCCCAGTGGTAATGGCAAGGAAGTCAGATGGGGCATATAAATTTTGCGTCGATTATAGGAAGCTAAATAAAGTCGCCAAAAAGGATGCATACCACCTACCAAAAATGGATATGATCCTGGATCAGCTGAGGGCAGCCAAATACATAACGACTTTGGATTTAAAGTGGGGCTGCCACCAAATCCCGATGGAGGAAAATAGTTAGGAATATACCGCCTTCACAGTCCCTGGGATGGGACTGTTCCAGTTTACCAGGATGTCTTTTGGGTTGTCTGGAGCCCCAGCGACCTTCCAGAGGATAAACGATAACAGGCAAAAAAGTGAATTCGGTAGAACAATAGTCAGGTACCTGGGGTTCCTGGTGAACAAAGAGGGCCTTCAGATTCACCCGGAAAAGGTCGAGCCCCTCTATCAATATACCGCCCCGGTGAACCTGAAACAGCTGCGGCGTTTCCTGGGAATGGCGTCCTGGTACCGCCGATTCATACCGGAATTTGCAACGGTGGCCGAACCGCTTAACCGATTGATTGAACGGTGGGTATGGGATGAAGAGCAACAGGAGGTTTTCGTAAGAAAAAGAAAGTCCTGTTCGTACTGCAAACCGACGCAAGTGATTTTGGTCTGGGGGTAGTACTAACCCAGATGCAGGAGAGTATCGAAAGAGTGATAGCCTTCGCCAGCCGAATCATAGTTCATTGCGCTGGCTGCATAATTTGCACAATCCGACTGGTCGATTGGCCAGGTGGGCACTCGACCTCCTCGAGTACGACTTTGAAGTCATACATCGGAAAGGGAACCTACATCAAGTCCCAGACGCACTGTCCCGTATGTACGAAGAGGAGGTAGCCATGCCGGTGGCGGCCATAGAATCGGTAACGGATGATAGGTATCGCCAGCGCGTCCAAGAGGTGACAGATACCCCTGAAAAGTTCCATGGATGGAAAGTGACAGACGGGCTCCTGTATCGTTATCGGCCGAACCCCCTGATAGATCCGGTGATAGAAGACCTCGAGGCCTGGAAGGTAGTGGTTCCACTCGAGACCCGACCAGAGATTTTCGACGAGGTTCACAATGAGACGCAGGCAGCACATTTGGGGATCGTCAAGACATATAAGAGAGCATCAACCCAATATTATTGGCCTGGGATGTATAGGGATATTTCAGAATGAGTTCGCACCTGCCAAACTTGTCAACGGATAAAAGCTGACGAAAGACCTGCGGCAGGACTCATGGCTCGTCGGGTGGTGCAAAAACCATGGACGGTCGTGGCCACCGACGTGATGGGTAATTGGCCACGAATGGCCCTAGGGTTCGAATATCTCGTGGTCCTCGAAGATCTCTACACAAAATGGATAGAAATTACGCCTATGAGAAGAGCCAACGCCGAAACCATCATCAAAGCGTTCGAAGACTATATACTGAATAGATGGGGTACGCCGCAAGTCCTGGTATCGGATAACGGGACAGAATATGTTAACCAGGCGTTTCAAGGTCTAACCGAAACTTATGGGATTAACCATTCATTCACCCCTGTCTACCACCCGCAGGCTGACCCGGTGGAGCGGGTGAACCGGGTCCTTGAGACAATGATCACTGCCTACATCGAAAAGGATCACAAGTGGTGGGATGTTAACCTTAAGGATTTTCGCTTCGCTTACAACACCGCCGTTCACAGTACCACAGGAGTTAGCCCAGCCTTTTTGAACCTGGGGAGGGAACCGCGATCCTACAGCCAGGTACGGCGGAAAATGGAGGGCTCGCTTGACATCGCTCCACCGGATCGCGAGATGTGGGTACAATGGATGAATAGGCTTAAGGAGCTGCAGGACCTGGTTTCCCTGCACCATGACACCGCGTTTAAGCGACAAAAGACATACTACGATAGAAGGCGTCGCCATGCCGCGTCTAAGGTGGGGGATAGGGTCATGAAAAAGGGCCAAATACAGTCCTCGGCCAGTAAGCGAATAACAAAAGGATTCCGAGGAAAATACCAAGGGCCTTATGTCGTGACCAAGGTGTTAGGAGCTTCCGTATACGAATTAGGTACCGGGTAGGTAATAGCTCCGCGAGTAAACTGGGGCTTTGCATGTTCTCTGGGCCACTGCTTCGCATGTCTCTTCGGGAGAAGGGGGCATACCGAAACACTCTGTTAACAAAAAGTTCATTCACATAGTTTCAGCAGACCACAGGAGGGTGGAACTTGAGCAGCTTCGGGAGATCTCGGACAGGCTGAAAACCCTGGCCGCCCGACGCAACATGCCGCGGAGGAATCTGGATGGCAGGGGCAATCGTAACCCCATCGAGCCGAGGGAGGTGATTGCTCTGCCCGGAGTCCCCAGTCAACCAACGGAGCCGGAAGCAGAAAAAGAATGGCCAGCCCAGGAGAAGCTGCCCGAGGAACAGGCACCCTCGGTCCACGGAAAGGATCAAATGCCGGATCCGGAGAAGGCCAGTCTGGGGCAGGAGGACACCAAGGCAAGCGAAAGGAAGGGAAGCCCAGCCTCCTCCACCAATAGTGGATGGACCAACATCCAGCTGGACCGCACGGTCCAATTGGCTGGAGGGTATCTGGAAGACCATCGACCGCCAGCTGCTGTGGCAGGCCGGGGACAGCAAAATGCGGCAAACGTCGTCAGACCTTACTTCTGGGACACGACTCCTGGGCTGGGCCGCGGAATGGCTCGGGAGCAGGTAGAGCATCACCGAAAGCGCCACAGGAGACCCTTCCACGAGCGGGAATGGGAGCGCCGCCAGCGCCGAAGCCAGACCGCTCAGGAAGAGGGCAGGGATCTGGCTCGGGAAGAGAAGAGGGAGGCGGAAGCTGCCAAGCAGAGGAAGGAACAGAAGGAGCAAGACCGAGCTTCTGGGAATCGCCAGAGGAAGCAGACTCGGGAGACAGCCACTTCCCCAACCCGGCCTCGCCAGGTCGTCCCATCAACATCAACAGTGTACCCAACCAGCCGAGGTATTAGGGCGTACGGAGCGGTGCCAATGGGCACTTGCACACGCTGCGGTGGGCGTGGGCACACTGCGGATCAGTGTCCCACCCCACGTTACACATAGGAATTCCGAAAGGGAAGGAAAGAGGAAGAAGGAGAAAGAACGGGGCTCATTTGGTTTGCTTTCTTCTCTCATATTTTGTGTATCATTTTTTTTCATTCATTTATTTCATTCATTTTTTTCAGTTAGTTTTGTCATGGTTTTCCCCTGAGATTTAGGGGAGCAGTAAATGAGCTTTTGAATAAAGTTGAGTCCAAAGATACAAGAACGTTTAGTCGATTTCTTTGAATGATTAGGGCCAATTATCCCTAGTGGCACGATCCCTGACCGCACGAGTATTTTGGCTTCTGAGCCGGTCCTGAAAAATGCTTTGTTCAGTTTATTATTTCCCGATTAATCCATGGCCACCGCTGTTGGGCGGGACGGAGCCGGGCTCTGGCGCACAGGTTTTTTTTTATTTTTTTTTCCTTTTGGTTACCTCACGACCAGAAACGAAGGACCAGCCGAGCATGCTTAGGGAAATGAAAACGGGGTTGAAGGGCAGGGAGTTCGGGGACTCAGGCTTTCTTATGGTCGGGATGACGTAGCCAGGAGAACGGGAGAGAGGGCGTTGAATGAGGGCCCACTAAGATTCAGCCGATGTGGCACCAGCTAGGTCCGGGGGAGTTGTAACGTGGATCTGGTATAAGTCCACGTTAAAATAAAGACTCTCTCGGATCTCGCCGAGGCGGAAACCTAACCTGAAAAATGATTCCGGAAAGTGGTCAACTTACCTTCAAGCCTCGACCCCATAAATATTATCATAATTTGTTGTATTAATATTAATATTATTCCATTGCCTTGTTATGTACCGTCGTTATCTCTGTCGGGGAGCCCAGCGTCCGTGGGGATATTTTGAATTTGGGTTTTAGGTACAGTTGCGTGAAACCGGGCTTTCGAGACGAACTTTCAGGAGAACAGAAACGTCATCCTCGAGAAGACACAGCTGCCAGGAGGTACGAGACATACTCCAAGATCCCGGATGGACCTGTCACTTTCGTCTGTTCCTGGATGTCAACAAAACTCAACCACCGTGGACCTACTATACAGAAGGGAAACTCGTACGGCGAACCGGTCGATGGCGGCAGTTCCGGCGTGGCACAGCGTGGGAGGTTGAGTGGATGTGAGTCCCGCTTGACTAGCCGCAACCAATGGGCGCCGGGGTCTCGACCAGTCACAGTATCTCAAAGATGGCCGATCAGCGGTGACCCTTTCCGAGCAGCGCGTGACGTCAGCGGGCCGCGCGCCAATCGGGCTACACGCAAGAGGATACGTGCGCCACCGGCGGCTGACGGGCGCGGGGCGCACCTACTTTCCACGGTCCCTGGAATAGGCGGCATGAAGAAAGACCACGAGGTGAAAAGCTGAGTCGTGGCTTGAAGGCTGAAGAAAGAGTGGACAGGTCCAGTTCGAACGCCACAAGAACGTTGAAAAAGGGAACGGAGGCTGACTTGTTCGCGGCAATCGCGCAGTGGCTGCAAGGTGGGTCATTTCTACGCTTCCTCTCCTAGTGTTCTCGAAAGTCTGGTGCCGCGTATCGAAGTTTTCTCCGTTAAGTGGGAATGTGCACGTGGGACGAACGCCGCCTCTGAAAATGGCGGCCAAGGGTACGGGCTTACTGTGACTCCGGAACCTCCGACCGACATCGAGGAGCTCGGTCTCGGAAGCTAAACACATTCAGCGAGACCAAGCCCTTCGGAAGGTGTTGCAGCGGCCTCACCGATACCCTGCCACCTGAGGGCAGAAGGACGGCTTGGGGAGGTGTCACGCTGCCTCGTGGCTTGAGAAGCCATTTTCGGAGTCACAGAGGCCACGCAAGGGGAGAATTCAAAGGCCTGGGTTCTCCGACTAAATCTCTTATCAAGAAGGCTCTTGGGTTGTATGAATGTGTAGCTATTCAATTTTCTGATTATTTTTAAGTAATTAACCCCAGACGGGTCCCGTGGGGTCTTTGACGACCCCAAATGAAAATCAAAGTACACTCCCGAACTCAGAGACGATGTTTTTGCGTCAAGACCTTATCCATAATTCACTTTCACTTTCTGGAAGTGGAACCTAGTCGGTCCAGTGCCTTTATTGTGCATCGTTGTGAAGTGACAAATATGAGTGAAGTGCGTGGGGTCACAGGAGCCCCAGAGGCCTTTATACGTATAAATTTTGTGGAGTTGAGTCAATTAGACTTTTTTGTCTGAAAACAATGTATTGCATATATAATTATATATTCATACAGCATTGGGTTCCAAAAAATGTTTGCATGCATGATTTTGGAATTTTATGGGATGTACTCTGAGAAAAAATAGAGCACAGATGCCTGATTCTTTCAAGTGTGCTGGTGACATTGGTTTAACAAAATTTGCTTTTGATGGGACGAAAACTCTTCTGTCTTACACCCCAAAAGAAACAAGATCGTCATCTTGCTTTCATCTCTACACCACACAGGCGAAATCGACCAGGAAACAAGAAAGCCAGAAATAATTACATTTTATAACACCACTAAAGGAGGCACTGACACATTTGACCATGTGTGTCATGAATACACAACAGCGAGAAAAATTCTGCGATGGACGATGAGAGTTTGGATTGGGATGCTCGACCAAGGTGGAATAAACTCCCTAATTTTGTGCAATTTTAATTCTGCGAACCCAAAAATGAATCGCAGAGACTTTTTCAAATCGCTCATTATGAGCTTAGTGGAGCCGCAACTACGCACAAGACTAGAGGTCCCTCGCTTGCGCCGAGAGTGGGGTTATTTTTGTACTGAAACTTGTTTTTTAATATTCAGCTTTCATTAAGTAATAAAAACATTAACATTTATTCTTTGTAAAAAATTGTTTTATTCTCTTCTCCTTCAATTTTATGAAATTGTAGTTTTTCAAAATTTTTCAAATTCAAACTCAAAAATAATTATACTTTTTGAAAACAATAAAACAGCGAGCATTGCTGTTTGAAATTTTCAAATCGAATAATTAGAAAAAGAAAGAGCTACTTTTTTCCAAAAAACGTAATTTTTCCGTTTTTTTGACATTTCTTATTGTTCAAACAATTTGTTTACTTATTTAAAAATAAATAAATAAACTTCAATATACACCATTCTCTCCGTGGTTAAAAAACTAAGAGATTCGTCTTTATTGAAGTCATTTTACTACTGATAGATAGGATTTAGTACAAACTGACGCATTGGGGTCACATACGCCCTACAGACTCCTTAAAGGTAAGAAAAATTGAAGGGCCCTTTTAGGGTTAAGAACTCTGGTTTTTGGAGGCAGACGCCTCTACGATCGCTTCTCTCGCTCCCACCCACGGTCCCACACTGAGCTACGTCGTAGGTCGGATCAAAGGCCGGATCCTACGAAGTTCGGGTGACGTAGTCTCGCCACCTGGCGCTGGAACTTTTGAATAAAAAACGAACTTCGTGGGTAGTCCACGGGGGTACGAAAGGTCGTGACCCGTGGACTCAAGGGATCCTACGTAACAACCGAGGTTTCTCTGGTTATTTGTCAGCGAGGCTTTCCCCTCGTTTATTCCCAACCGAGGAAGCAGGTATGTAAGGAGTAAGAGAGTACCTTTTCACACCCTCGGGAAAGGGCTTCGTTACAAGTTCAAATATATTCTTAGCTGTATTGTTTCTCACAAAACTAGGCTTAGTAGTGGCAAGGAATATATATTCAAAAACTGGGTGTGAAGAATTCCAATAGCTTGCATAGTCAGTACAAGTTTATTATGTAATACAATTTTCTATCCAAGATAAGGGAACATTGAAGTTGTAAGTCACTGAATTTCTTTGTATACTTTTTGAAAGATTTAAACAATTCCTCAAGCGGATTTCACAATATTCATATTAAGTAAAGAGATATAAATAGAAGAGTAGGAAACCACGTCGCTTCTCCCGAAATTTTCATTATATTCAAATTCGGGGATTTTGAACCATGGGTGCTATTCAAATTCAAATGACTTCCAATTTTATTGGTCTCTCTCCTTAATACAACTAAATGTGGCTCTAAAACAGAGTCTACATTAAGTTTATCTACTATTATGATGGGCCAAAAAAGAAGAAAAGAAAAAACTGGAACAAACAAATTTTTCGAATTTTTCAATTTTAAAAATCTGTTTGTAAGAAGCTAAATCATCATTTGATCAAATATTTATTTGAGCTTGCTTTACTTCACTTTCATTAAAATAATATTAGCGCACGAAGTGAGTATCATTTACAGGGAGAAAGGTAGGAAGCGAATGAAATAACAAGAGAAGAAGTGAATGAGGCGAAAGATAGACTAAAAAGAAACAAGGCTACGGGAGAGGATGGTATGAAGTACAAAGCGATACGAGGTGAAGGGATTAGGGAAGGGATGTCGAAGATTTGCAACAAGGTCTGGAAAGGAGAAGGGTGGCCGGAGGAGTGGATGACAGGGCTGGTGGTACCGCTTGTCAAGAAAGGGGAGGGTGAGAAGGTAGAAGAATACAGAGGGATCACCCTCATGCGAGTGGGTTATAAAATATTCGCGGAAATTCTAAGAAAAAGGTTGGAGAGTCAGATAGAAGAGAAACAAAGTATACCAAACAATCAGACGGAATTTAGAAAAGGGATGGGAACAATAGATCAGATTTACGTACTCAACTACTTGGTTAACAGAAACTTAGGGAGAAAAAAAGGGAAATTAGTAGCCTTGTTCGTAGATTTCTAAGCACCTTTTGACTCAGTGAATAGAAAAGTGCTAAGGCGGGCAATGAAAGAGAGGGGGATAGAGGAAGGGTTAGTGAAGAGAATCAAGGAAATTTGTACTGATACCAGGAATAGGGTGAAGATGGGGGGAAAAAAGGGGGGAGGTTTTCTGGACAGAAAGAGGTCTTAGGCAAGGGTGCCCGTTGAGTCCGCTGCTTTTTAATATGCTGCTGTCAGACTTAGAGGAGAAGCTAAAGGAGAAAGGGAAAGGGGGGACGATTCTGGGTAATAGCAAACTATACTCTCTAGCATACGCGGATGACGTAGTTCTATTAGCAGACGATGAGAAGGGGATGAACCTAATGATAAGAATTTTCGAAGAGTATGTAGGAGCAAAAGAACTGACGGTGAACGTAGAGAAGACCAAGGTGATGTGCTTCAGAAATAGAAAGACCAAAATAGGTTACGGTTGGAAGATGAACGGACAAGCAGTGGAAAGTGTGGAGGAGTTCTGTTACTTAGGTTTCTGGTTTGAGGTAGGAGGGCGAAGCGAGGTGCAGGTGAGGAAGAGAATCGAGTGTGCGAGCAAAGTAATGGGCCAAGTATGGGGTTTAGGAAAGAGAAGGTTCAAGGACGATTGGAGAATGAGGGTCTGGTTGTTTGATGTGTTCGTATGGGCTGTATTGTGTTATGGGGTAGAATTCTGGGGATGGAAGGAACATAGGGAAGTGGAAAGCATGCATGAGAGATTTCTGAGATGGGTAATGGGGGTTAGTTGGAGTTGTCCACGATACATGTTGAGGGAAGAACTAGGAAGGGAGAAAATGGTAACGAGACAAATTAAGAGAGTCTGGAGGTTTGAAGAGAAGCTGAAAAGGGGAGAGGGGAGCAGAATAGCACAAGCATGCTTGGACGAAGTTCGGAACAAGGAGATGAGAGGATATTTGGGAAATTCGAAAAGGGAGGAAGAAAGGACAAAATGAGGAGGGTTTGTGAGATACAAGGAGTTCTGAATTGGCAGAACATAGAATTAGAGCTACTAGCAAGGCAAGGAGAAGAGAGATAAAGAAAGATTATGGATTCTAGGTACAATAGATGGTACATGATGGTCAAAGAGTTGACAGAACCAGAATATTCGCAAAAGTTGAAAAAGGAAGACAAATGGAATAGGGTGGTACAATTTAGAATGGGAGAAGGAGTGAGAGCTTGTAGATATTGAATGGATGAAGAGGACAATCTGTGCAGAGTATGTGGATACGAAGTGGAGTCATGGGCACATGTGTTAGAGAGGTGTACAGGAGAGGAAGATGGACAATTGAGTGTGGATGAGTGTGTAAGATGGATCTTGGATGGTAATGGGCAGAGAGTGATGTGGATGAAAAAACTGGAAGAAATAAGAGAAAGCAAGGGATCAGGACAGAGCCAAACGGGTAATCTTGTTTGAAAGAAAGTAACTAGTAAAAATTTTAAATTTTTAAATCGGTGAAAATGCATTTGATGATAAGAGAAAACGGAAGCCCTTAAAGATCGCTCATTTTAGATGTTTAAGAAGAATAGTATTAATTTTATTGTTATAATGTAAGGCGAAGCATTAGAATATAAGCAGCGGATAAGTTAGACTAAGGATGAAATGTAAATATATGTACAGGGAGCGGAGGCCCTCAAACCCGTAAAAGGGAGAGATGAAATATACAAACATACTTTAAGAAAGAGCGTTTTACAATTATTTTTAATATGGTTTTAAGATTTGCGTAGGGTAAACAAGTTAAACCAATTTTCAAGCTCATGCTGTAAAATTGTATATCTGTTTTTTTTTCTCTTTCACTGCCCATCTCCAGCGTTCAATGTTCAATGCTCAGAATTTAGATTTGCAGTATTGAGCATTTTTGAATTTTATATAAAGATTTTATTATCTGTGAGCTAATTAAATGTGAATTAAATTTGAAGAGAAAACTAGAAGTTTAAAGAATTATTAACTTGCCGAAAACTAGTATTAGTTTGTAATATACTTTAATTCTTGTAGCAGATGAAGCTATTTCCACGTCTGGATAGGAGGATTCTAGTTTGAATGAACGGAATACATTTATGTGTTATTTTGAATAATTTATATTTTCAAAAAAATGTTCACTGGGTTAAAATTTCTGTGACATTCAAAGGAAATTTAATATATGTAAAAAGATGTCTGTACCAAAAAAACTTTGTCTTACTTTAAAGAATATTCATAGTTTGAAAGAAAAATGGGTTTCAATTGAATAAAAATGTATTCGGCTCATTCAACTAGAATCCTCTTTCTTGGATGATTAACTTCCGTAGCTTCTTTTACTGTGATGTTTTTATATTGAAGGGCTGATAGCAAAAGCGGGTCTAAAAAATCGTCCAAGCAAGAATGAGTTAAGAGATTTGCGGTCAAAAATGAGTTAAAAAGAGACGAAAAATGAAGATTGTATCGTAGATTATAATATAAAGATATAATAGATCGCATTATAATATTCTATCATATCTTCATGTGTACGATACAACCCTCATTTTTCTTGTGTCTTTTTAACTAGTTTTTGCCCTAAACTTATCAACTTATTTTTACTCCGGTGACTTTTTGAAACCGCTTTTGCTATCAGCCCATCAATATAAAGATTACTCGCGGTATATGCGAATCCATTAATGAACTGCAGTGCAAAAATTACATTTAGCATTAACTTTCATTACTACATCAAATATATCACATTAAAACAATAAGAGTGCTTTTATTAATTATCATCAGCCGAGAGTAGTTATTCATAGTCTCACAAATAACAGTAATGCACGGCTTAATTATGAAACTTATTTTTATATAAAAAACCATTAAGTAGCGTCGTGCACACGAAACGTGTGTGGTACCGGACTAGTTACTAAACTGGTTCAGCACTCATTCTGGGAGCGTTCAACTCCCTCTACTCCCCATTCTGCATTCATAGGTTAGTATTTCTGGCACACGACTCACATGGTACCAGTATTCATTTTTGGAGGCGCTCAACTTCTTACAATTTCTGCACGGCATTTATTTATACTATGGGCGTGTCATACATTATAGAACTTCCAATCTCGAATTTTTCTTACAATGCCAGTCTAGTGATGAGTTACTGGACTATCAGCAATGTTCGTTTCTCTGCTACAGAGTTATTGTACTTCGAATCTTTTGGAATCCGGAGAACTTTTTATAAAAAATTGAATGCTTCTCTAAAACTTTGTCAAAATCTGCAGGACAAAAATTCGAGAACTGGTGCTCTTAGACTGTGTTCCAATAATTCTTTGACTTTTTTCACTTTTCCGATGAATTCTTCGATTCTTTAATAAAAATAAGATGAGATCCTAAAAAAAACGTGGCCTATTCTAGAGTGGGTGACTCGTCAAGTAAAGTTTCGACAGCTTATTTTTTCCGTGTGAATGCGAGTTTCGCCTCTGGAACGTAGGCGACGTTGAACATCCAATATAACGCATATAGACATAATAGCCCATCTATAGGCTCACCAGAAATTATATTGTGCGATGCCAGTAGGTGGAAAAGTGGACGTGGGTTATGGCTGCATGCTGAAGAGTTCCATTACGCGATGAAGTGGGAATTGGGTGGTGACTGTGTTCTGAGAGTTTCAGTATGAGGCAACGTGGAAAGTGGGCGTTTCCTACTTGCTGATGAGTTCCAGTGCGAGGCGAGGATAAAATGGGTGGTGATTGCGTGTTGAAGTGTTCCAATATGAGGTGAGTTCTGGACTGGGTAATGGCTGCATGTCGAAGGGTTCCAGTACATAATTTTTTTCGCCTAATTTCGAAAATATGTGTAGCCTAATTTCCTTTGAAAACAACAAATTTTGCCCCCTAGACATTCTACATTCTATCTGTCTGATTTGAAATAGATTCAATTTTTTAATTAACCTGTCATAATAAAAAATAAAAAATTGTCTTTTGTAATCACGATTATATATAATCACCAACAAGATGAAACAGTAGTAGATATACAGAGCCATAGGGCGGCCTCTGATTGGTCGAGAGGCGTGGCCTAAAAGGAGGGGTGTGGGTAGGGAGGGGGCGTGGCCTCCCCTAATTGGCTGAGGGGCGTGGCCTAATTACAAAATGTCGGTCATTAAGGGGGTGTGTCCTAATTACAAAATGGCGGTCATTACCGGGTTGGCCCAATTACAAAATGGCCGTCATTATTAGGTGTGACCTAATTACAAAAATGGTGATTATCCTGATCGATTGAATGAATGATTCAGAGTTGGAAAAGGGGAGGGGGCCCACCCCCTCCCTGTTCGAACCTGTGATGATTCTTCAATGAACATGTTTCGTCTTGAATAGGGTGGGGGCCCCACCCCCTCCCTGTTATTCTAAGAGTAAAGGACGATTTGGAAAAGGAGACAACTAATTGAAACGCAAATTAATTATTCTAATCTTATTTTCTATCTATCTAGGTTGAAAAAAGAGCGTTAAAATAACAACAAAACAATAATTACTTGAAGGTATGTATAATATTTAATTTACTAATAAAAACTTAAAATTATCCTAAACTATTTTAAGTGACAGGTAGTAAATATACACATTTTTTCTCAATTATAATTCCATATATGTTTTTATTGAATTTCCAAATAAATACATTTAATTATGTAAGTGTAGAAAAAATAAGTTCAACCTCGCCAACAATGTATGAAATTAAGATGGCTGTCAGTTCCATCAATACGATTTCAAAATATAATTCGACGAATTGTTTCTCAAGTTTTGTTTGTACCTGACTTTTGAAGTATGCAGATTTAAACTTAATTATCTGAAGGAATAAATCCTCTTTCGGTGAGCTTATATTTTCCGAGACTAAATAATTGACAATCGTGTAAATTAAAGAATCTTTACATCCTTCTACGTTTTTCAATAATCGCTGAATTCTTCTGAACCTTTCATCGACACACACAATAACATTTTTCAGTCCTTCGAAACTTGACTTCTGTAAAACTATTTCCGGTGTATATTGCTTCTTCTTGGCATCCATTTCAACCTGCTGGGTTTCATTGTTGGGCTCGTCGTTTCGTTCCTTGCCATCCCTCAGAATTATTGCTTTGTTGCCGTGAGCGGTCGTAAACACGAGCGTGTATTTGCCCAATTCAATGGTTTTCAGGTATAAAGGTGAATTCCCGAAACAGAAGTACGACTCTATTATATCCAAGTGTTGTTGGAGATTTGTCCAAGTTGCCGCATCGAAGGTAATTCCGCTACCTGAACTGTTCAAAATTTTAAAGACTGATTGAAATTTTCCATCCGATTGAACCTCTAGTCCAATTTAAATAGTCTACGAAAATGAATGATTAAGTCCGTAAACAGTTGGCAGAATCATTTGTTGTGTGGTTCTCTTCGTGAAATTTGTATACCTCGTGACCAATCGTTTAAGAGCAGCCTTAGAGAGTATTTGTTTAAGAGGTGTTGATTTGGATTTGATCCTTTTTAGTTTTGATGTTTCGGAAGCAGTTTTATCAGTTTGCGTATCAGGTGAAACTTCGATAGTTTGAGTGGCCATGGACTTTGAAAAATCAAAGACCTGCGATGGTTCTACCTCTACTGAATCGATGTTAACTTGCGACATAGTGGCTCGTTCAGATATAAAAACTCAACTGATTCAAAGAGGTTCCTCACATGGTTTTATATATGTGAAATATTTGAGGAGTGGGGATAGCATTCTTTGTTGAGTGGGGAGATACATATTTGGCGAGCGTGGGAATAACCGTTATGTCACACATGTCAAGAAAGAATATCATGCCGTATTTCCTAGAATTTACCCAATAGACCTGGTGTTTCATATAAATCATACAAGAAACCTACATGCCATATAAATTCCACAAAAGAATGTGTGATTTATGTAAAATTCACAAAAGAATCCATATGTCATGTAATTTACACGAAAGAACACCTGCATATCGTAAATCACACAGAGAAAATATGTATATAGTGTAAATTACACAAAAGAACACATATAAACTGTAAATTACACAAAATAATCTATATGTCGTGTGATTCACACAATAGACCACCTACATGTCATAAATCAAGATAAAAGAATTTCTTTTTCTAGGAATTCAACAGAAAAATATCTGTTTCTTGTAACAATTGCAAGAAAATGTGCATTTCCCGAAAAATACACAGAAGTTTGTGAGTTTGAAAACAATAAATCAGTTATGTGTCATACAGTGTGCAAAGAAGTTAAGTAAGAAAAGCACATGCATCCATAAACTAACCAATTGTAATGGAAAGTTATAAATTACGTAGATGGTTATCGAAAACATGAGTGAAAAATTGTAAAAAAGATTTTCAAAAACCACAGTGACAGTCTAAAGATGAATTAACAGGATACGATTTTTTTTCGTTGGAAATGGGGAATGATCACTGAAATCTACTGTATGATATTTTGTGAAACAAGTGACAATACATCGATTTCAAAATCGTAGAAGGGTTACTTATCGAAAGCAAGAAGAAGAAAACGGATGTTTAACCGAACTGTATTCTAAGTTTTCTACTGTGAAAAGCGGAAGCACCTGCAGTGAGTATTTATCTACACACCAAAATGTAGACTTGAGCAGACTATTTTTTAGAGTCGTACCAGTTAAAGAGTCGAATTTTGTGGAGACCTTAAATTGGACCTGGTAGCATTGAAAACGGCAGACTATTCTGTAGCCTGAAAACTCTGTAAAAACAGAACTACTGTTTTTCTGAAAATCAGAAACACATAAAAAAATGTCCATGAAAAGCATTGCCACCTCGTAAAGGGTGCCAGTGAATGAATTTCAAAGAGTCGGCAGGTAACCGTTACTCAGATATACTGTAGTAAAGTCAGGTACTGGTGACTCATTGTCCTACGAATTTAAAGCTCTGTAGAAGGTGCCTAAGATGCAAGGGACAAGTTTCTAAAATTATGGCGGCGATGCAATCCAAACTATGCATGTGGAGGGGTAAATATCGACTGTTTTCAAATAGCAACCCTCCAGTCTTCTCGTCTCAGTTTCTTTTTATACGTCTTGAACGCCAGACTTTTTTTCGTGTTTGAGAAATCTTTACCGGTGAAAATGGTTTTTGCAGAAGATTTGATCCATGCGCTTATCGAAATTAGTGGTCGTTTAACGGACGGCGAGTGCATTTTACACTTACGAAATATTTTTTATATGTGTAATACGGATGAGATATTCCGCATATCTCGTATGCTAACCTCGGGTAGTGCTTTGAGGTTGGCATATAACATATATATGCTGCGAAGTGGCCATTTGTCGGACATCATCTTACAAAATTCGAGTAAGTGGTTTTCACTTCATTAAGTGCAAGGGTGCGTGTAATGTGAGTTTATGATGATGAAGATATTGAGGAGAATGATGAACAGGAGGAGGCGGATGAGGAGGAAGCAGCAGAAATAACATTCGAGGAGGATGATTGCGACTGCGATGAGGAGGATGAGAATGAGGAGGAAAATGATGGAGGAAGTAGATTACTCTCAGAGCGTGAAGTTCACGAAAGCGTCTGGGATGACGTTCCATCCATTTATGGTGGAGATTACTCCAACTTTCCAAACAAAAGTACCGGTATGCTTTTTCTTATACAACTCTAATTTATTCTAAATTGAAAAAAAAACTTATTTTTTTCCAATATTCAAAATTATCAGCTTATATTATTTCTTTTTGAAATCATTGAAAAATTTTGGAAATTTTTGAAACATTTAAGAAATTTTGCAATAATGAATAATCTTAATGTAATCATTGACATATTTTGAAATCTTTTTAATTTCTTTCTATCTTGAAAAATGCTTGTGAAATCTTTTAAATATTCAAAGGAAAAAACTTCATCGAGATCTTTGAAACCTATGAAATATTTGAAAATATTCCAAAACATCGAAATCGTTTCAAATCCTAAAAATATTTGTGAAATCTTTAAAATATTTATAAAATCATTAAAATGTTTTTAAATCTGTCGTTTCTCTAAATCTTGGAAAAATTTTAAGATATTTTACAATCTTTGAAACCTTTGAAATATTTATTTTTTTTCAATGTTGAAAATTATTTGCCTGAATGAAGTCCTAATGAAATAATTGAATGAATATGAAACACCACCATCTCAAAAGCAATCGGTCATCAATTCCCTTGTATACAGAGCTGTCTCCATAACAGATAAAGATAACTTACAAAAGGAATTACAAAATGCTAAACAAATCCTAATACAAAACGATTACACAAACAAACAAATTAATAAAGCAATAAGAAAATACACTCAAGAAAATAAGTCAACACAACCTACTAAAGAAAGAGAGAGAAAAACAACCACCATCCTACCCTACATTCAAGGTATCACGGAACAAATAGGAAGAATTCTCAACAAACACAACATCCAAACAATATTTAAACCACCTGCAAAAATAGGACAACTTCTAAACAACCCTAAAGATAAAAAGGAACCTTCCAGTGATCCGGGAGTATATCAAATCCCTTGTTCTTGTGGTAAAGTCTATATTGGAGAAACCGGAAGGGCGGTAAGTCAACGTGTAAAGGAACATGAGAGTAAAGTTAGGCTAAAACGTACAATAAATTTCCAAGAAAACATAGAGAAGCAATTGAAATTTTGAAACACCCTAATAACATCAATAGGGACAATGGATATAATACCAATCCGATTTGGCTTTCCGTCCTCCCGGGTTTTTTAAAAAAGACTTGATTGGCCAATCAAGTTCAAGCAGTCCCCACCATGGGGCACTCTGGCCAATCACAGGCATCGTAGAGAATACATATATAAGAACAACATAACCTGAAACTTCAGTTTCAGGTCAGCCCTGAAGAAGTGAACTGCAATGTTCACGAAACGTCGGCAACATTCATAGTTTCGCACACGATTGAAACCCACAAAATCTTTGAATTCTAAATTTTAAATTTAAATTTATTATAATGAATCATCGTGAAAGTATCAAATGTATTATTAATATGAAACATTTTGTTTTTTTCCGAAACATTTTGAAATTTTTTGAAAGGTTTAAAAATTGTTTTGAAGTAGTAAAAAACCTCTATAAAATCATTGACACATTCCGAAATATTTGTGCTTTTTTCTGTCTTGAAAAATCTTATGAAATCTTTGAAATATTAAAAAAAAAATCATCATTGAAATATTTCAAATTTTTTAAAACCTTTGAAACGCCAGAGAAATCTTGAGATTCTTCAGAAATATCAAAAAATCGTTAAAATCTGTCAAACCACCAAAATCATTTGAATTATCAAGAATATTTTCAAAATTTTAAAATCTTTATAATACCACTGAAATATTTTCGAATCTTTGTTATTTTTTCTAAAACTGGAAAAATCTTTAAAATATCTTAAAATCTTTAAGACTTTGTGAAATCTTTTAAATATTAAAAAAAAAATCTTTATCGAAATCTTTGCAACCTATGAAAAATTTGAAAATCTTTCAAACCATCGAAATATTTTCAGACCTTACAAATATTTCTGGAATTTTTGAAAGCTTTATAAAATAATTGAAATGTTTTAAAATCTTTGTAATTTTTTCTAAATCTTGAAAATTTTTTTAAAGATTTTGAAGATTTTTGGAGAGGTTCAACATTTTTGACATAATAAAAAACCTCTATGATATCATTGAAACATTTCGAAATCCTTGCGATGTTTTCTATCTTGAAAAATCTTATGCATCTTTAAAATATTTGAAAAAAATCATTAATGAAATATTTCAAATTTGTTTGAATCTTTGTAAGGTCTGAGAAATCTTAAAAACTTTATTCTCTTCCAATGTTTGAAATTGCCTGGTTGAATTAAGTCATTTTGATATGATTGAAGAAATTTGAAATCTTTGCAAATAGGTTGGAGATTTAAAAAATTAGTTTTATCTTGAGAAATCTGTGCCAAATTTTCGCTATATTTTTCTTTTAAATATTGGAATCTTTGAGATGTTTGAAACCTCTGCAAAAGCTTTCAAATATCTGAAAATCTTTAAAATCTCCAATGCCATCCAAGTCTTTGAAAATTTTAAAAATAATAAAAACTCTTTATGAAATCATTGAAACATTTTGGAATCTTCGTGATTTTTGTTCTGCTATATCTTGTAAAATCTCAGTGAAATCTGCGTGATATTAAAAAAAATCATTAATGAAATCCTTGAAATGTTTAAAAATCTTTGAAACCTCTGCGAATTGTTTGAATTCTTTGAAGTATTTGACAATTTATGTAATCTTGCAAACCATCGAAATCTGTTAAAATCTCAATATTATTTGTGAAATCTTTAAAGGTTTTATAAAATCATTGAAATATTTTGAAATCTTTGTGATTTTTTTTCTAAGTCGTGAAAAATCTTTGTGAAACCTTTGAAATATTTTAAAATCTTCTAAAACTTTGAAATCTTCGAAAACTTTAAAATCTTTTGAAATCGCATTAAATCCACATAATACAATTGATTTTTCCACGAGATTTCCAACACATTTTTTATCTATTCAGGTAAGAAAAAATTTTTGTTTACTGAATAATATTTATATTTCACACAAAACGAAAACCTAATAGATCTGGTTGATGTGGCCGTTGCCGAGAGGTTACGTCATCCCGAAACAGAGACTGAGAGGAATAAAGAAGAAGAAATGATACAGCAAGTTTTAGATAGCTGTGCATCTAGTGAGCAGTATCAGAACCAACACCACCAGAACCAACAAGATGAAGAACAACAACAACAAGAACAACAACAACAAAAACCACTACAACTAGCGTATCTAAATGAACACCCGACAATTGAGATTGTCGATTTACATCGCTACAAAATGATTAATAATCCTGGCCTGCATACAGTTGCAAAACTGTGTTTAGAGTAATTTTGGGGGAAGTTTGGACATCGGGAAAATTTCATGAAATCCTGTTATATAGTCATTAAAGTATGTGTACGGGTGTGTGTGTTCCAATGAAAAATAATTTTATTTAACTTCTTGTTTGTTTTTCATTACGGATAACGCAATAACAAAAACAGCAACGACAGAAATATTCCAGGGGGTAGAAATAGAGGTCGTCATCATGAACATATCCATCCCTAGAAACATCAACATTCTTCTCAGTCAGTATTCATATTTTTCATGTTTCAAAAAAGAAATAACTCTGTTCAAACAAATATTTGATAGTTCTCCTATTTTTTTTTTCATATTACAAAGAATATGACGGGGGACGACCTCGTTTTTGAGATTGTAAGACCCACAGACGACGACGACGATGAAAATAATTTAGAACGAGGAGAGATCCCTAGAAATCAGAGCTCCTTGCGTATCTCCGAGGCAGCTCTAAACCGTCTCAACACGCCAAGAGAGGAAGCTGGTGTAGCTGCTGCTGCTGGTCACCACTGTCTGTGCGACAAAAGGCACAGTCGTAATAGATCTGACAAGCAAATTTGTTGCTGATGATTATGACGATATCAAAATAATAGAAAAAAATGTCAGATGAACTTGCGTGCAAGAAGAGGAAGACCGAGGGGCTATTCACTGGGAAATCAAGGGTACTAATGCTCTTTTAACTTTATTAAAATCTTCGAAATCAGTATGAACTCGATGAAGTCAGCGACTACGACTTTTGATATGAACAGAATCCTCTAATATTATTTAAGCTTGGAGATCACTGGCGATCACTGGGAAATCATATGAAATCATTTTGTCATAACTGAATTCAAGACTGAATTCAGTGGAACAATGAATTCACTGAGTTCGAAATCAGCGAAATCAGTTGAACTCTACGTACTGCTCGAAGAGGTGACTGTGTCAAAACTATAGCACGGACACTACGTATAGCGTTTGCGTGCGCCGAGAGAGTGCGTATTGGTCTCGTTGTTTACCGTGAAAGCCCGTTGAAGGCGGTTGAAGGGTGGGTTGTGTATTCAAATTTATTTGGCTTAGATTTGATGAAATTAATTAAAAATCAATATTTTCATGTACAATTTATTGTGAAATTTAAATTTTAGGGCCACAAGCACTTCTAAAACCGCCTTCAACGTTCATTTTGATGTTTTTACGAATTTTTCTAACATTGCTTGTTTCCAGTTTCGTCCATATATTTCTTTTACTGTTAATAACAAGACTCTGAAACAAGTTTTCAAAACTAACAGACTTCTGCATAATTTCGGAAATCATTTATTTGAGAATTTAGAAAAAAAGATGTTTGTCATTTCTATAGTACAAATATAGAGTTTCTAAATTGGTTATAGATTATAATTATTTTTTTGAGGAGAAAAAAAGTTTCCAAAATGAATAAGGGTTGAAAAACATTATAAAGCCAATTATTGCTTTTTAAATTTATTAGTGGGCTGTCTATTAGAGAAATTGAAAAATAAATAAATTTCTTTAACAATTTGTTTTAAATCTTATTCATCTTAGAAAACTTTGATCTCGTCAGAACGAATATTGATACTTATAAAAAGTAAAATAAGTCGATATTTTTACTGTACACGCGTGGTTTACTTCTTATTATAAAGGAAGTATATCAATATAAAGAAATTGAATTTTGAAAATTTTCGTGATAAACATAACAAAGAATAATCAAGGTATTATTGAAGGTTATTAGGAACTCAAAATTGCGAACCCTCACCAAATTCTACAAAAAACGATCAGATAATACTTACATTGCTATATAACTTGCTATATTAATGTGTTGTTTAAATGTGAAAATCATTTGATCTGCTCAAATATTGCTAAATATGTATAACTATCAAAATATAACATTATATATATTATATATTATCAATTCATCTCATTCGGTAACAATGTCATCTACGTATTTTGGTGAAAAACTCAACAATTTTATGGAAATTCTTTTCTGTCTTCAATGAAAAATATTTCTTGGTTGAGAATTCAACTCTTTGGTTGAAAATTAAAGTATTTACTTTTTAATTTAACTACTTGATAAATAGCTGTGAATTCGATCTCGAGTGTTTCCACTTTGTTTGCATTTATAATTATATGGTGCTCATTTCACGAGCACTTTGCTTCTCGTTAGCAATTGTATTTGCTTCCTCATAGAGGAAGCACATAGTTATTTTTTCAATAATAGACAAACCAAAGTCTTCATTTTGATCAATTTAAAAATAGAAATTAAAAAAAATGCATAACTACAAAATAATATAAAACAAAATTTTTAACACAAAGCCAAATCAGACAAACAAATTTTGTATTCGAAATGATAATCTTCCGGGATGGAATAGGGGAAGGAAAAGTTCTGTCACACCCTATCCCTTTTCCAGCTTCATGATTTTTTTTACAAAAATTGTCAGAATTACTCTATTTGAAAATTTATGATCAAAAAGTATTTTATATTCATACGTCAACATTAAATTATGTCGATGGAAACAGGTTTTCTGTTCAAAACAGATGACCTAAATATTATAAATGAGCATAACTCCCTTAATCTTCAATAAAGTGTACTGATATTATAGATCAATCAATTTTCCTCGAATTAAGGAATCTTTTCCGTTTTGACATCAATTTCGAATTATGTTAGAGAAAAAAGTTCTACTATAACAAACCGTGTTTTCAGATATTACACATTACCATAGCTTCCTTAAATAAAATTTATTAATATTATAAGTCAATCGATTCGACTCGAATCAACACAACTTCTCCTTTCCTGCATCAACTTTAAATTATGTCAATGAAAAAATTTTTACTATAAAAAACCGATTTTCAAAATATATAAATTACAATAACTTCCCTACTCTTTAATAAAATGTATTAATATTATAGGTCAATCGAGTTTTTCCGAACCCAGGAGTCTTTTGTATTCTTGCATCAACTTTGAATTATTATTAATAATAACGTCTTATACATTGAATTAAATGTCCTCAACATTGAATGAATTGAATCATAAACTTATAGGACAAAAGTGAATTCAGTGGATGAGAACTGAATTCAACCGCCGAGTAATGAATTCAGCGGATGATCACTGAACTCCTCTGAATTCAGCAGGCGAGAAGTGAACATAGGAAATCGATGAGATCGTAGGATAGGTTCTGAAATCGTACTGTCTGATTTCCGAGTGAATAGCCCCTCGAGGAAGACTTGTCTTTTCAAGCATATTTTTAAAGGAATAAAATAAAAATAAATATTCATTTAGATTTCTGTGATATTTTGTAAATAGCTTTAGGTGCAGGATCGTAAAAATAGTTATTTGTGATACAAGTGCGTAAAATAGGTGATTGTGTGCGAGTGTGAATTTTGCAGCATAAGCCGGAGGCTCGAAGCATGAGTCAATGGTTAGCGCACGAGCGAAGCGAGTGCGAAAACATAGACGAGTGCTTCGAACCGCAGGCGAATGATGCAATCACACGAGTTACTAATCACCTAGGCGCACGTGTATCACACGCTATTTTTTGCAACGCCCGTCCGAAAAAGTTGTTAGGAGGTAGTAACGAAAAATACTAATTTTATATTGCATAGAGTGAAGTGAAGGAATGAAAAACAATTTTTTCCAATGTTTGAAAAAAATTTTGAAAAAAAAATGTTCTGAAAAAAATGTTGTGCAAACAAATTTGGGGGAAAAAAATTGTTGGAAAAAAAAATTTTGTGAAGAAAAATTTTGAAAAAAAAAATTTGTTGAACAAAATTTTTTGGAAAAAAATTATTGATAAACAATGTTGGGTTTTATGCTTTTTTGCCCCCCTGGCGGGGGGGGGGGGCTACGGAACCCTAAAAACAAAACTTCAATCATTAAAACATTTGTTCAAGTTGAATGTAAAATTATTTCAAGAAGATACCAACACCAGTGTTTAAAGTTACCCTTGCCAGTGTCTAAAGTACCCCATCTCGAATGTGCGCAAGCGCAGCTTTTTCACCAGTGTCTAAAGTAAGCCATCTTCAAACTGCGCATGCGCGAAAACTGTTTCACGCACAGTCGGCTCAAATAAGGTACTTTAGGCACCATCTACATGCATGCAAACGTCAACTTTAGAGGTGGGTGTTGCAAAAAATAGATTTATTGTATTTTTATGAATAGTATTATTTCTACATTTCTTCTTTTTTTGTCTTTTACCACATTTCTCTATGTATGCGTGAACATTTATAAATTTTTGAAACAAATATTCCAATAAAAAAAAAAATCCCTCAATTATAAAATTATAAAGTTTGTACGACAAAGATCCTAGATTGAAGACCTCAAGCTTATTACAATATATCTTCACAAATTTTTAAAATCTAAAACATATTGAAAATAGGGGAGGGTGGCCGCGGTGATGACGACGGCCATGTCTCATGATAAGCTTATACGAGACATGGGCGGACGCGCAGCGTCCAGGTTATAAGCTCATATCCTGGACGCGGACGCGGGATCATCTGATATTACATGGGTTGAGCTAATACATACTTGGTACCAGCTGATTGCCGCGTCCGCAGCAACCAGGGTAACGAGCTTATAGCCCTGGTTGCGGTGCAGGCAGGGGCGTATTAGCCTAATGGCCCCTGGCTCACACACGCGGGCACCCATTTTCCAATTTTTTATTTATTCAACACCAGTGGGAGAAGACATAAAGATTATAAAAAGAAGTAGATTCCGAAGATTTTAAAGATTTCTTGTCTGTAAAAATGGATTCAAGACGGAAACACCACTTTACTTGTAGAAAATTGAATTGTTTCATGGGAATTTACTAAGATTTAAAAACTTTTAAAAGGTTTAAAAGATTTTGAAACATTTTAAAGATTTCACAAAGATATTTTACGATTTAGAAAAAACACAAAGATTTCAAAATGTCTCAGATATTTTATATGGATTTAAAAAAAATTTCACGAATATTTTTGAGATTTTAAACGATTTAGATTGTTTGAAATACTATAAAGATTTTGAAATGTTTTAAAGGTTTTAAAAGTTCCACAGAGGTTTCAAGGATTTCGATAAGGATTTTTTAAATGTATCAACAAATTTTTCAATGCTTCAAAGATTTCACAAAGATTCATGAAGATTTTTAATATTTCAAAAAATTTTCAAATATTTCAGAAAAATTCCCCAGGATATCAAAAAACTCTCAAAGATTTTAAATTTCTTTAATGATTTCATAAAGAATTCAAACATTATACAAATATTCTTAAGATTTTTCTATATTTTTTGTA
>CAKNXH010060643.1:57984-76611 GCA_932178445.1 Andricus quercusramuli
AAATTTTCTCAACGATTTCATAAAGACTTCAAACATTATACAAATATCTTTAAGATTTCTCTATATTTTTATATCTTCAAAGGATTTGATAGGTTTCCTGGATTTCATTAAGATTTCAAAACATTTCAAAAAATTCAATATTAGATTTGTTGTTTATATTCTTGCATATATTTCAAGGGGGCCTTTCTACGGACCTCGATTTTGAATTATCCATTGAATTAATATTTCACATAGGGTTTAAATCTAGGTTCTCGATCAATCAGATTTGCCATAAGCCAACAAGGTAAATAGAAATGAATCCTATGTAAAATATTAATTCCACGATTCATTCAAAATCCATGGTCCGTGAGAAGGTACCCTAAAACTATCAAAACTGTATAGATAATTTTAAACAAGAACATCGTAACAGAAATGTTTGAGTCTTCATAGTCTTTGGAAATCATAACAGTGAATGAGTACTTTTGCTGGATTATATATGAAAATTCTACTTCATTTTTTAGCAAACATAGAAAAAGATTATGCAAATCTGTGAAATGTTTTAAAATCTGTTGAACCTCTGCGAAATATTTAAAATCTTTGAAATACTTGAAAATCTTTGAAATCTTGCAAACCATCGAAATATTTAAAATCTTCAGAATCTACTTCTTTTATAATCTTTCTGTCTTCTCCCACTGTTGTTGAATAAATAAAAAATTGGAAAATGGGTTCCCGCGTATGTGGGCCAGGGGCCATTAGGCTAATACGCCCCTGCCGGCACCGCAACCAGGGCTATAAGCTCGTTACCCTGGTTGCTGCGGACGCGGCAATCAGCTGGTACCAAGTATGTATTAGCTCAACCCATGTAGTATCAGATGATCCCGCGTCCGCGTCCAGGATATGAGCTTATTACCTGGACGCTGCGCGTCCGCCCATGTCTCGTATAAGCTTATCATGAGACATGGCCGTCGTCATCACCGCGGCCACCCTCCCCAATTTCAATATGTTTTAGAGTTTAAAAATTTCTTAAAAGATATTGTAATAAGCTTAAGGTCTTCAATCTAGGATCTTTGTCGTACAAACTTTATAATTTTATAATTGAGGGATATTGAAGTACACAAGGGAATCTGCTTGAATTTTTTTTTTTTTTTTCTTATTGGAATATTTGTTTCAAAAATTTATAAATGTTTACGCATACATAGAGAAATGTGGTAAAAGACAAAAAAAGAAGAAATGTAGAAATAAAATTATTCATAAAAATACAATAAATCTATTTTTTTACAATCCTGCACCTAAAACTATTTACAAAATATCACAAAAATCTGAATGAATATTTATTTTTATCTTATTTCTTTAAAAATATGCTTGAAAAGACAAGTCTTCCTTTTCTTGCACGCAAGTTCATCTGACATTTTTTCTATTATTTTGACATCGTCATAATCATCATCAGCAACAAATTCGCTCGTCTTCTCGCACAGACAGTGGCGACCAGCAGCAGCAGCTACACCAGCTTCCTCTCTTGCCGTGTTGAGACGGTTTAGAGCTGCCTCGGAGATACGTAAGGAGCTCTGATTTCTAGGGATCTCTCCTGGTTCTAAAGTATCTTTATCGTCGTCGTCGTCTGTGGGTCTTACAATCTCAAAAACGAGGTCGTCCCCCGTCATATTCTTTGTAATATGAAAAAAATAAATAAATAAGAGAACTATCAAATATTTGTTTGAACAGAGTTATTTCTTTTTTGAAACATGAAAAAAATGAATACTGACTGAGAAGAATGTTGATGTTTCTAGGGATAGATATGTTCATGATGACGACCTCTACTTCTACCCCCTGGAATATTTCTGTCGTTGCTGTGTTTTTTATTGCGTTATCTGTAATGAAAAACAAACAAGAAATTAAATAAAATTATTTTTCATAGGAACACACACACACCCGTACACATACTTTAACGACTCTATAACAGGATTTCATTAAATTTTCCCCATGTCCAAATTTCCCCCAAAATTACTCTAAACACAGTTTTGCAACTGTATGAAGGCCAGGATTATTCATCATTTTGTAGCGATGTAAATCGACACCCTCAATTGTCGGGTGTTCATTTAGATACGCTAGTTGTAGTGGTTTTTGTTGTTGTTGTTCTTGTTGCTGTTGTTCTTCATCTTGTTGGTTCTGCTGGTGTTGGTTCTGATACTGCTCACTAGATGCAGAGACATCTACAACTTGCTGTATCATTTCTTCTTCTTTATTCCTCTCAGTCTCTGTTTCGGGACGACGTAACCTCTCGGCAACGTCCACATCAACCAGATCTATTAGGTTCTCGTTTTCTGTGAAATATAAATATTATTCAGTGAACAAACATTTTTTTTTACCTTAATAGATGAAAAATGTGTTGAAAATCTCGTGGAAAATTTAATTGTATTACAGGTATGTGGATTTACTGCGATTTCAGAAGATTTCAAAGTTTTCGAAAATTTTAAAATATTTCAAAGGTTTCACAAAGATTTTTCACGACTTAGAAAAAAAATCACGAAGATTTCAAAATATTTCAATGAATTTATAAAAACTTTAAAGATCTCACAAATAATATTGAGATTTTAAAAGATTCCGATGGTTTGCAAGATTAAATAAATTGTCAAATATTTGAAAGAATTCAAACATTTCGCAGAGGTTTTAAAGATTTTTAAACATTTCAAGGATTTCATTAATGATTTTCTTTAATATAAAACAGATTTCACCGAGATTTTACAAGATATAGCAGAAAAAAAATCACAAAGATTCCAAAATATTTCAATGATTTCATAAAGAGTTTTTATTATTTTCAAAATTTTCAAAGACTGGATGGCTTTGGAGATTTTAAAGATTTTCAGATATATGAAAGCTTTTGCAGAAGTTTCAAACATCTCAAAGATTCCAATATTGAAAAGAAAAATATTGCGAACATTTGGCACAGATTTTTCAAGATAAAACTAATTAAAAAGATTTCAACATATTTCAATGCTTTCATAAAGATTTTTAATACTTAAAAATTTTTTAAATCTTTCAACCAATTTGCAAAGATTTCAAATTTCTTCAATCATATCAGAATGACTAAATTGAACCAGGCAATATCAAACATTGGAAGAGAATAACGTTTTTAAGATTTCTCAGACCTCACAAAGATTCAGAAAAATTTGAAATATTTTAATAATGATTTTTTTTCAAATATTTTAAAGATTCATAAGATTTTTCAAGATAGAAAAAATCGCAAGGATTTCTAAATGTTTCAATGATATCATACAGGTTTTTTATTACTTTAAAAATGTTGAACCTCTCCAAAAATCTGCAAACATTTCCAAAAAAATTTCCAAATATTTCATATTTATTCAATTATTTCATCAAGACTTCATTCAGGCAAATAATTTTTAATATTGAAAGAAAAGAAATATTTTCCAAAAACATTCCAGAGGTTTCAAAGGTTTTAAAATATTTAAAAAAATTTTCTAGATTTAGAAAAAATTACAAAGATTTTAAAACATTTCAATTATTTTATAAAGCTTTCAAAGATTTCAGAAATATTCGTCAGGTCTGAAAAGATTTCGAAGGTTTGTAAGATTTTCAAATATTTCATAGGTTGCAAAGATTTCGATAAAGATTTTTTTTTTAAATATTTAAAAGATTTCACAAAGATTTTTCAAGATAGAGAAAATCAAAAAGATTTCAAAATATTTCAGTGATTCCTCCAAGAATATTTATTATTTCAAAAAATTTCAAGTGTTTAAAAAAGCTTCAGAAGATTTCAAACAATTTTTTCAATATTTTCTGATACAAATATTGAAAAAATTCGGCAACGATTTTTCGAGATAAAACTAATTAAGAAGCTTTCAACATATTTTAATGATTTCATAAAGATGTTTAATACTTACAAAATTTTTTTAATCTTGTGACAAAATTCACAAAGATTTGAAATTTCTTCAGTCATATCAGAATGAAAGAGAGTAAACATTTTTGAAAATATCTCGAGTGTTTTAAAGATTTCAAGATATTTCAAAGATTTTTCCAGTTTTAGAAAAAATAACAAAGATTCGAAAATATTTCAGTGGTTTTATAAAGGTTTCTAAAGATTTTGAAAATATTCTTGATAATTTGAATGATTTTGGTGGTTTGACAGATTTTAACGATTTTCTGATATTTCTAAAAAATTTCAAGATTTCTCTGGCGTTTCAAGGGTTTTAAAAATTTTTAAATATTTCAATGATGATTTTTTTTTTAATATTTCAAAGATTTCATAAGATTTTTCAAGACAGAAAAAATCACAAATATTTCGAAATGTTTCAATGATTTCATAGAGGTCTTTCACTATTTGAAAACAAATCTTAAACATTTCAAAAAATCTTAAAATATTTCGGAAAAAAAACAAAATGTTTCATATTCATTCAATTATTTCATTAGGACTTCATTCAGGCAAATAATTTTCAACATTGAAAAAAGAAAATATTTCAAATGTTTCAAAGATTTTAAAATATCTTAAAATTTTTTCGAGATTTAGAAAAATGACAGATTTAAAAACATTTTAATGATTTTATAAAGATTTTAAAGATTTCACAAATATTTTTAGGATTTGAAAAGATTTCGATGTTTTGGAATATTTTCAAATATTTCATAGGTTTCAAAGATCTCGATAAAGTTTTTTCCTTCTAATATTTAAAATATTTCACAAGCATTTTTCGAGATAGAAAGAAATTAAAAAGATTTCAAAATATGTCAATGATTACATTAAGATTATTCATTATTGCAAAATTTCTCAAATGTTTCAAAAAGTTCCAAAATTTTGCAATGATTTCAAAAAGAAATAATATAAGCTGATAATTTTGAATTTCGGAAGAAAATAAGTTTTTTTTCAATTTGGAATAAATTAGAGTTGTGTATGAAAAAGCTTACCGGTACTTTTGTTCGGAAAGTTGGAGTAATCTCCACCATAAATGGATGGAACGTCATCCCAGACGCTTTCGTGAACTTCACGTTCTGAGAGTGATCTACTTCCTCCATCATTTTCCTCCTCATTCTCATCCTCCTCATCGCAGTCGCAATCATCCTCCTCGAATGTTATTTCTGCTGCTTCCGCCTCATCCGCCTCCTCCTCCTGCTGTTCATCATTCTCCTCAATATCTTCATCATCATAAACTCACACTACACGCACCCTTGCACTTAATGAAGTGAAAACCACTTACTCGAATCTTGTAAGATGAGGTCCGACAAATGGCCACTTCGCAGCATATATATGTTATATGCCAACCTCAAAGCACTACCCGAGGTTAGCATACGAGATATACGTAATATCTCATCCGTATTACACATATAAAAAATATTTCGTAAGTGGAAAATGCACTCGCCGTCCGTTAAACAACCACTAATTTCGATAAGCGCATGGATCAAATCTTCTGCAAAAACCATTTTCACTGGTAAAGATTTCGCAAACACGAAAAAAAGTCTTCGTTCGAGACGTTAAGAAAGAAACTGAGACGAGAAGACTGGAGGGTTCCTATTTGAAAACAGTCGATATTTACTCCTCCACATGCATAGTTTGGATTGCATCGCCGCCATAATCTTAGAAACTTGTCCCTTGCATCTTAGGCACCGTCTACAGAGCTTTAAATTCGTGGGACAATGAGTCACCAGTACCTGACTGTACTACAGTATTGAGAAATATGAGAGAAAACAAAGTTTTCTATTTTTTTCGGTCTTACGATCCATTTAGAATAAAAAAGTGTTTAAAAAAAGAATTTTAAATTTAAATTTTTGAAAAAAAGGAAAGATCGTAAGACCGAAAAAAATAGAAAACTTTGTTTCCTCTCATATTTCTGAATATAAAAAGACGATCGAAGAAAGTTCGATTTGCTGATTTCTTTAGAAATCTGTAGGTTTATTTACTACAGTATCTCTGAGTAACGGTTACCTGCCGACTCTTCGAAATTCATTCACTGGCACCCTTTGCGAGGTGGCAATGCTTTTCATGGACATTTTTTTATGTGTTTCTGATTTTCAGAAAAACAGTAGTTCCGTTTTTACAGAGTTTTCAGGCTACAGAATAGTCTGACGTTTTCAATGCTACCAGGTCCAATTTAAGGTCTCCACAAAATTCGACTCTTTAACTGGTACGAATCTAAAAAATAGTCTGCTCAAGTCTACATTTTGGTGTGTAGATAAATACTCACTGCAGGTGCTTCCGCTTTTCACAATAGAAAACTTAGAATACAATTCGGTTAAACATCCGTTTTCTTCTTCTTGCTTTCGATAAGTAACCCTACTACGATTTTGAAATCGATGTATTGTCACTTGTTTCACAAAATATCATACAGTAGATTTCAGTGATCATTCCCCATTCCCAACGAAAAAAAATCGTATCCTGTTATTTCATCTTTAGACTGTCACTGTGTTTTCTGAAAATCTTTTTTACAATTTTTCACTCATGTTTTCGATAAGCATGTACGTAATTTATAACTTTCCATTACAATTGGTTAGTTTATGAATGCATGTGCTTTTCTTACTTAACTTCTTTGCACACTGTATGACACATAACTGATTTATGGTTTTGAAACTCACAAACTTTTGTGTATTTTTTCGGAAATGCACATTTTCTTGCAATTGTTACAAGAAACAGATATTTTTCTGTTGAATTCCTAGAAAAAGAAATTCTTTTATCTTGATTTATGACATGCAGGTAGTCTATTGTGTAAATCACACGACATATAGATTATTTTGTGTAATTTACAGTTTATATGTGTTCTTTTGTGTAATTTACACTATCCCGCGCAGAAATTGCCATATTTAGTCCCATTTTAAATAGGGTTCTGACAAGGCCCTGACCAGTTTTTCTATTCGGAATAAAATGAAATAAATTATAATATGGTGCTAAGCGGACAGCATAATAGGACTTTATGTAAGTATTAACAAAATATGATCTGATTGTTCCGGTTTGCAAATAGTTAGATTATACTCATATACGAATGATAACATAACTTCTCATCACTTGATTTTGACCAGAGTTTCTGGGTAAAGCCACAAGTCGGGTATTCGCCAGATGTACTTTTGTTAAGCCACACTATAACGTTAAGCAGCGCTCGCATCGGCGTTCGTGTTTATAACCTATATTGGTCAATCGCATTCGTGTTGTTGTATAAAGTTGAGATATTTTTTATGTCAAACTTATTAAGTGATAAGACATAATATGCATAAGAAGAGACAGGCTACAGAACGTCTTCGCGTTCGTGTAAAGAAATATCGAATTAGAAAAGAACTGCGAAATGATTCGAGTGATAGTGACAGCGAAATAGCAGCGGATAGCTTTTTAGAAGGTAAATTGATTTTTTTGTTTTGAATATTTGAAGATGTTAAGAGAAAAGGAAGAGTAAGTTGTTAAATTATCCTTATTTTTACTTCATTTGACTAATACGTATTACGTAAGATATTCTGAATTTGTAAACGTCAACTACGAAAAATTGTTTGCTTTAATTAATCAAAACTGTATTCTAAATGATATTTTAATCGTGAAATAATGAAAGCAATTTTTTTCTTTAAAATTTATTAGTTTTAAAAACAAATGTTACGTGTTTTAATCAATATTTACAATTACAGAACCTAATTTGGCCAATTTAAGAAAAGCAGAGTTGGAAGATTTTGGAGCAAGTAATTCTGATCATTCATCGAATAATTTATCAGGTAATGAATAATAATTAATATATATTCATAATAAAAATTGTGATTGAGGTATCCTGTGTACCATAATACAAGATACGACAAGTAAATTACATGTCTAAAATATGTCGTTTTGTCAAATTCGTTGAAGATTATATTTGAGGTTAGGATCTTGGTTCTGGTGATTGCAAAATAATTATTTTTTTTTAGGCAACCTATAACAATTAAGTGTATTGAAAAGCGACAGATAAATAAATAGTGTCATATATAATACGAATAATACTGCATTCACAAATTACTAGGGGTTTTTAGGGCGTTTTGAAATATTTGATTTAAAAATTATAAGAAATTATTGTTAAATACTTTGTTTTCATATAATTATTTATAAAAAAGAAACCATTACTTATATGAGGCACTTTAATATTACACTTTTTTACGGGGATATCCGTGCTTAATATGCATATAAAAAATATTAAAAAGTTAATGAAACGATTTTGAAAAACTTGGCACTTTGATTTTTATATTATGCAGGCAATTAATTTAGGATGCAAATTTGGTGAAATCTTAAACTACGTCAACCTTAAAATCTTCATTGTCAAATATGTAACAGTTATCAATGTAATTTTCAGAAAATATTGAAGATGAAAATGAAGAAGGCCATAGTGATGACGTTAACGAAGAAGACGAGGGTCCAGAGAATGTTACAGGATCAGAAGCTGGCATGTCAGTAAATATAAAAAAAGACTGGTACCCGGTACATACACTGACAAATAACTTGCTAATGCAAGGGGGCTGCTAAAATACCAGCAAAAATTCGCTGTTCCTATACGGTTCTATCTTGATTTCCAAAAATTTGTAACTAATCATAACTAAACTGGAAATTAAAGCAGTCAAACTTCAGCATTTTCAAATTCAAATGTTCAATAATATACAAGTATGAAAAACCCTCTAATTTAAATAATTTTGATGTTATTCAAAAAATTGAACAGTTTTGAAATAAATTTCATTAAATTTTGACAATTCCAGGAAAAAGTATAAAAAATTTCGCATTTAAATTTGAATCCCTTTTGATCGAAGAATAAAAAATTAACTGAATGTAGTCCAATTATTGAAAATTTTTTAATTTATTGCCTTGGAAATAAGTTTCTCTTAAATCAGGTTTTATTTGAAGTCGTTCAGCATTAGGTGGGAATGAAAAATTATAGTATTAACGTTCCAAATTAAAAATGAAAAGTGTAGAACTCAGAAATTTGAACGATTTGCATCAAATCATTCTAATATTAGGGCTTCCAATGTTAAATAATTCGATTTTGAACTATTTATTACCATACAGTTTTGGAAGCTTCACTTTTAAATCGTTCCATTTTGAACAATTCAATAAAAAAATTTCATTCCGAAGAAGGTCACAAGTATGGCTAATGTCGTCTATTTATGAATCTACGTATTTGAAATTTTTTGAAATTTGGAAACAAATTTAAAAAGCTGCAAGCCGAAGCTTTAAATTATTTATCTATTGAGGCTTTCGATTAACTTCCCTGTTTTCTAGTCAAATGGTTACCTGGAATGGTATCTGAGATTGTAATGCGATTAAAATTGTTTTAGAATCTTCAGCAGGAGATGGTCAAGATACTGGTTCAGATATAGAAAGTGAGCCTGATTCAGAAGCTGAGATGGATCTTCCGTATGGCGAGGAAGTTGATGCACTTGTCTAAAATGATGCTGAACCTGAAATAAAACAACTACAAGAGTAGGCAATCGAATATCACATAAAGCAAGAAGCTTTAGATAAATTGCTTAAGATTTTAAGAGTCCGATTACTCACTAATCTTCCGAAATCATCAAAAACCTTTCTTAGTACTTCAAGTACGAAATATAGTATTATTCAAATGGAAGATGAAAATAGATCAATGGGTGAATTTGTATATTTTGGACTTGAAGCAGGCCTTAGAGATTGCATAAACATCGACAACCATACAAATGATGTTATTGAGTTGCAAGTTAGTTCTGATGGTCTAGGATTGATTGATTCCGGTTACCAGAAACTGTGGCCTTTGGCTGGCAAAGTTCATTCCGATCCGGATATCTATAAACCATTTGAGATAGCTGTTTATTTTGGCGAAACAAAGCCAAGATCTACAGAAGCCTATTTGAGTCAGTTCGTCGAGGAAATAAACGGTCTTCAAGAAAACGGAATTAATATTTAGGGTAGACATTTTGATGTGCGAATAAAATGTTTTATTTGCAATACACCAGCTCGAGCGTTACTAAAGGGTACTGTCGTACACACAGGTTTCAACGCTTGTGAGAGGTGAACTGTGCAAGGGTTTAAAGAAGGCAGTACAACAGTGTTTCCATCAGCTGATTCAGTCGAAAGAACAAATGAATCGTTCAGAGCGCGAACACAAGCAGGCCATCACAATAATAAAACGCCTTTATGTAGAATATTTCCATTTTTGAATTTGGTCTTCTGCTTCATCTTAGATTTTATGCATCTTTATTGCTTGGGCGTCATGAAGCCATTACTGGAAGGATGGGTGAAGAGGGGTCGTAATAAATTAAATCGATTGAACAGATTGGAACTATCTAGACGAATTAAACTTTTAAAATCGCAAATGCCCTGTGAGTATAAACGAAAAATCAGGTCGACAGATAAGCTTGGAAAATGGAAGGCTACAGAATATCGGTTTTTCTTATTATATGGGGGTGTCATAGTTTTGATCGGCATACTTAGTAAAAGGCTGTACAAACACTTCCTGTTATTTCACGCAGCTTGTCGAATACTGTATTCCAAGAAGCTTTGCCGTAAATATACAGATAAAGCTAAACAATACTTGAGAGTATTTTTTGTGGCCATGGGAGAGTTTTATGGTCTTAAATCTCAAGTGCTCAATGTACATCATTTAATTCATCTGGCTGATGATGTCAAAAACATGGGTTGCGCTCTCAGTCGAATTACTGCTTTTCCGTTCGAAAACTTTTTAGGAAAATTAAAAAAGTACATTCGAACCGCAAATAGATCATTAGCACAGTTATGCCGACGACGCCATGACGTGAAGGTAATTTCTTCTCTTAAAAAAAGCCACAATTCCGCCTTTGAAACAAGTTTTGAAAATGAAGAACAATCGCATAACTTCGATTATGTTTAAAGAGTCTACTATAATGAATGCATCTCCAAAAAATACGATATTAATGAGTAATGACCCTATTCTTGAAGTAAAAAATATTAGCAGAGGCGCTAATAATAACTTTACAATAAGAGGAGAGGTTTTGGAAAAGAAAAAACCTCTATTCACTTATCCTTTTAATTCAAAATATTTGAATATGTGGCAATTGAGAGCTGCACGTACCGGTAACGAAAAAAACTTATGACCTAGAAACCATGGACTGTAAATTAGTCATGTTATGTGTTAATTTTAGAGAAGAAGGTCCAAAAAAAGAATACGTCATGCCTCTATTGCATCAGACCATGTAATTAAAATAGTCTTTTTTTTAATAAAAATCATTTTACCAAAAATGAAAACCAAAAATCGACACAGCCGCGTATTACAATTATTCCCTCGTGTACATTGCCCTTAAGACGTATTGTACATTCAAATGAAATATGAATCATGTTATTTAAATATACATATTGTTTATCTTATTAATTACCAGGTGCGTTATTTATAAATGTCTCAATTTTTATATTCAAAAGTACGATGCAAAAAGCAGGTCCAAATCTTTTTGCGTGATTGTAGTATTAATTTAATTTAAAAATAAAATAATAATTGGAAATTTTTTAGAAACAAAGAATTTTTAAATTCAAGAATACCGCGCCATTAAGTGCGACCCTAGCGGCACGAGACACAAGCCATATTTTCCTCTTAGTATAGTTAGTATGACGGCATTGCAAGGTTTCATTTTGTAAAACGCGTGTTAAAAGAAAAGGAGACGCAATTAAGTCATTGAGATTGATCAAGTGCAAAAATCGAGGCGAAAATATGACTTCATCGATTTCATCAAAATCTCCAGATAAGTAATTTGTTATTTTAGTGCTCTATTATTTTTGCAATTTCGACACTTTCGTCTAAGGAAAAATGTGTAGGTTAGAATGCATTAAAAAAGATGTAATATTTGCCGGCAACAGTAGCAAAATTTAAAACAATCCCTAACAATAATTATATATTATTATTTAAAACACTGATTGTAACTTTAAAATCATATTAGGTGGCGACAAAGTCGACGTACACGACTTCCAGCTGGTTGAATTTGATGGCGGAACTGTAGATTTTGTACCCAGTGGATGGGTTCATTTTGATTTAAAGCTAGGCAGTTTGGCCACGAAATTCATGCCTCCTCCCTACAACATCACAACTTTTAAAGCGATGAACCTTCTTATCCGATCGAAAGCTCCATCTGAATTTCTACCTGTTTCGGGTTGGCCAGATTATCCAATAAAATTAATAGGCCAGGCTAGTGAGTTAATTTCATAATTTATTATCTCATTCGAAGAACCGTATTTGAATTGAATATCATAAAATGCAGAGATTTGTTAACAACTTTTCAGAGGATTTCCAAGAAGCCGAACACAAATTGAAATCCTTTCATTCGATGACTCGTAAATGTTCTATTCACACAGAAGACTCTGATTATACTCCTGAAGAAAAAGCAAAGAAAATAGAAGATCAGTACAGAAAAGAGCGACAGCGTTCAGAGACTGATATCCTTCAGGTGGATCCAATAGAGTCTGACTCATCCAATTCAGTAACTACTGATACTTCTTGGGAAGAAAGAGAATTGGGACTTCTATCTAAAAAATCCAAGAAATCCTTCCCGAACAAAAAGATTCTGAATCCGGGTGTTACAAAAAAGCAGAAAAAAAAATAAAAAAGTAAGAAAAAGTGCTGACAGTAGTGAGGAATCTTCCTCACAGTCAGATGATTTCGAAAGTTTGGCCGATAATGCTAAGAAGACGTCTTTGGTTGAGGTTGATTTACCTCCTAAAGACACAACTTCAAATAAGGGTTAGTTTTGCACATTTCTTGTTTACACTATTTGTTTATCACCACTCAAAGTTAAACTTACTTTATTTATGAAATCAGACATTAAAAATTTACAAATATCCCATGTTAAAGAAGATTTTCTTGTTTCAGACTTTTCTTCAAATCATACACCAAAGCTAACTATTCACGATGCGTATCAGAATTTAAACATTGAAATCCAAGAGATAGATAAAGAAGTTTTGTCTGTTCTTTCCTTCATTAACGAACCAAAGCAAAGCGTTGATGCACACTCGGAGTCCCAGGAACCTAAACACAGGAATACCGGAAAAGAGCGTCCCTCGAATAGCGCAACAAAGAAAAGCGTTGATTCGCAAATAGACAATTTAAGACTTAAAAACAAGAATACAGGTAAAGAGATTTGCTCGGCTAACGTACCAAACCAAACCGATGATGCGCGCCGAGATAATATAAAGTACAAAAGTAAAAATACAGGTAAAGGTCTCAAACATTATTTTCTTCAAATCAGCCATATAATTTCCCATAATTTTGAATAAAATCAATGTTAATCAGTTTCAGTAGATCATCAACAGAAAAAGGACAAGCCGAAAAATAAAGACAAGGACAAAGAAAAATTCAGAAATACTTCGCATGGTAAGGTTTTCAAACTTTAATTGAATTGACGTATCAGGGTCTTCCCCTTTTTTCTAAGTTTCCCCTTTTTTCTTGAAATTCCCCTTCTTTCCTCTATTCTTATATATTCTTGAGTTGAAAATTCGAATGTATTGTAGAAAGTTTTTATTTTGGCTCCAAAATTCAATAATTTGGTAGAAAATTGGTTTTTCTATTTGAAAATTAGTTTCTTGAAATTAAACTGTAGCAATTCCATTTTTTGTTCACAGTTGATCTTTTTTGTTTTGGAAATTCAAATATTTGGTTAAAAATGTATGTAATTCATTCGTCCTTTTCTGTAGAAAAATAACCTTCTTGCTTTGATATTCGACTTTTTGACTACAGTTTTTTTTCTTTATTGACTAAAAAATCTTTTTTTGGTTGAAAACTTAACTCTTGTTGAAAATTCGTGTTTTCGGATTAAAGATTTAACGCTGTTGTAGAAAATATGAATTTTCTCTGGAAAATTCAATAGTTTGGTAGACAATTCAACTAATTAGTAGAATTTTGAAGCACTTTGTCAAAAATTCATTTTTTAGTTAAAAATTCATCATTTTAGTTAAAGTTTTTTTTGTTTTTTAAAAACTAGGATTTTGTGTCGAAAAATCAACTGCATTGTAGAAAAATCTTCTTTCGGGCTTCAAAATTCAATAATTTGAGAGAAAATTCAGTTTTTTCAATGGAAAATTAATTTTTCGAAACAAAAATGTAACTATTCGATTTTTGTTTGAAAACTAATGTTCGTAATGCAACAATTCAAATATTTTGATCAAAAATTATCTTATTTGTTGACAATGTAAAATTACGAAATTTAAAAATAAATTTCTTGCTCAGTGATAATTTTTTTGAAAAAACCAAAGAAATATTTTTTTATTTCGCTTTTTCGGAAAAAAATTATGTGGTGAGAAAGGGTTTTTGGGATTTCATATCTTTTTTGCGATTTTGGAACGTTATAAACACCACGAAAAAAAAATTTCCCATGAATAAAAATTAATAACATGTTTCTTTGGTTCGAGCTGACTCAATTTCAGGTTCGGATCAATTAAAAAAAAGATGTTTTTCTACATATTTGAAAAAAAATTTAATTAAGGCAAATCAGTTTTCAATTTTAACAAAATTTCAAATTGTAAATTTAAGAAAGAGAACAGTAGATATTAACCAAATTCAAAATTTTTTCTTTACTTGTTTTGGATGTCGACTCACAAATTTGTATCCCTCAGCTCAAACGATTCGATTAATTTTGGCATTTTTGCTTCGCTCTACTGAAGAGTTTAGTTTTAAATTTACATTGAAAGTATTAATTATTATAGCAAGGATGAAAAATCTTGGGAAGAAATATTTTTGAGAGCCATGTTAAACATATCAAAATTATGTATTTAACTAATTTTATTTTTTCCCACGATGAGGTTTAGCAACACGAAACAATCTGGAGATAAGTTTCTATTGAAAAATCACGACTTTCATCGGTATGTTACAGGTAAGATTATAGAAAAATTTATTTAAAAAAAGTATATTATGTTATAAATGTGAATTCTATTAGAGAAACTTTCTACCCATCACAAAATTCAAAAAGATTATTTGTTATTTATCTTTAGTCAAAATTAAGATAAGACATTAACATTTTTACTAATCGCATTTAGTTCTAAAATATTTGCAATTAACATACTTTACTTATTTCTGTAAACAGAAGTCGTTAGTCAAGCACACTTCGAAAAAAAGACGAAAGCAAACGTCTCAGAAAAAGCAGTATTAGACGCAATCAGCGTTGTTCTTTCGAATGCCAAAGACTGGAAGGGTGGCAGAAAAAAACGTCAACAACAAAAATAGCTTCCTTTACAAAATTGTGAGCAAAGTTGGTCAATTTTGGAATTGTTTCTCATCATAAAAATATATTAATAATATAGCAATTTAATTTTAATTAATTATTTAATTTAATTAGTTTTAAAAAGAAATAATTTTATTGTAATAAAATTACGTAAGATTTTGTTCTATTGTCTTTTCTATCTTTCGATGCAACGAAACTACGTAAGATTTTCTTCGCTGTATTATTGATCTTTTGGCATCATGAAATTGCCTTTTCATAAAATTACGTAATTTTTATTTATAATCTTAAAGCGATTCCAGTTTTTGAAAAAGAGGCATTGACCAGAAAACCTGACAAGGCCCTGACTAGTTTCCCCTACATAGGGTATTGGCGAGTTCAAGCGTTACACCCTTGTCTGGTTCTAGCCAGTTTTTCTGACTAGGACCACACCAGAAGTAGGGCAAACTGACCAGAACCCTACTAGACCCACATCAAGATTTCTGCATGGGATATACATATTTTTTCTGTGTGGTTTACGATATGCAGGTGTTCTTTTGTGTAAATTACATGACATATGGATTCTTTTGTGAATTTTACATAAATCACACATTCTTTTGTGGAATTTATATGGCATGTAGGTTTCTTGTATGATTTCTATGAAACACCTGGTCTATTGTGTACATTCTAGGGAATACGGCATGATATTCTTTCTTTACATGTGTGACATAACGGTTATTCCCACGCTCGCCACATATGTATCTCCCCACTCAACAAAGAATGCTATCCCCACTCCTCAAATATTTCACAGATATAAAACCATGTGAGGAACCTCTTCGAATTAGTTGAGTTTTTATATCTGAACGAGCCACTATGTCGCAAGTGAACATCGATTTAGTAGAGGTAGAATCGTCGCAGGTCTTTGATTTTTCAAAGTCTATGGCCACTCAAACTATCGAAGTTTCACCTGATACGCAGACTGATAAAACTGCTTCCGAAACATCAAAACTAAAAAGGATCAAATCCAAATGAACACCTCTTAAACAAATACTCACTAAGGCTGCTCTTAAACGATTGGTCACGAGGTCTACAAATTTCACGAAGAGAACCACACAACAAATGATTCTGCCAACTGTTTATGGACTTAATCATTTATTTTCGAAGACTGTTTTAATTGGACTAGAGTTTCAATCGGATAGAAAATTTCAATCGGTCATTAAAATTTTGAACAGTTCAGGTAGCGGAATTACCTTTGATGCGGCAACTTGGACAAATCTGCAACAACACTTGGATATAATAGAGTCGTACTTCTGTTTCGGGAATTCACCTTCATACCTGAAAACCATTGAATTGGGCAAATACACGCTCGTGTTTACGACCGCTCACGGCAACAAAGCAATAATTCTGAGGGATGGCAAGGAATGCAACGACGAGCCCAACAATGAAACTCAGCAGGTTGAAATGGATGCCAAGAAGAAGAAGCAATATACACCGGAAATAGTTTTACAGAAGTCAAGTTTCGAAGGACTGAAAAATGTTATTGTGTGTGTCGATGAAAGGTTCAGAAGAATTCAGCGATTATTGAAAAACGTAGAAGGATGTAAAGATTTTTTAATTGACATGATTGTCAATTATTTAGTTTCGGAAAATATAAGCTCACCGAATGAGGATTTAATCCTTCAGATAATTAAGTTTAAATCTGCATACTTCAAAAGTCAGGTACAAACAAAACTCGAGAAACAATTCGTCGAATTATATTTTGAAATCGTATTTATCGAACTGACAACCATCTTAATTTCATACATTGTTGGCGAGGTTGAACTTATTTTTTCTGCACGTACATAATTAAATGTATTTATTTGGAAATTCAATAAAAACAGATATGGAATTATAATTGAGAAAAAATGTGTATATTTATTGTCTGTCACTCAAAATAGTTTAGGAAAATTTTAAATTTTTATTAGTAAATTAAATACTATACATACCTTTATGTAATTATTGTTTTCTTGTTATTTTAACACTCTTTTTTCAACCTAGATAGATAGAAAATAAGATTAGAATAATTAATTTGCGTTTCAATTAGTTGTCTCCTTTTCCAAATCGTCATTTACTCTTAGAATAACAGGGAAAGGGTGGGGCCCTCTCCCTATTCAAGACGAAACATGTTCATTGAAGAATCATCACAGGTTCGAACAGGGAGGGGGTGGGGCCACCTCCCATTTTCCACCTTCGATATTTTCACTAGATGGGAGGGGGTGGGGTCCCCTCCCCTTTTCCCCTCGGTCAATTAGGCGAGGCCACGCCCCCTCCCTACCCCCACCCCTCCTTCTTGGACACGCTTCTCACAAAAATATTACTTTGTTTAAGTATAATAAGATGTCATGATACATACCGTTACACATAGGAAAACCATATGTCAGATCTATTTTATTCATGGTTCTAGTGAGAACAATTTCTGATATATAGAGCCGGTTAAACCCTAGAAATATTTCGGAAATAACTGGTGGGTGAAAATTAATAGACGCAGCCTGTTCCCGCGCGTATGGAGATCGTTTCTTGGAATTTCTTTCTTGTTCAGTTCAGTTTCTTCAGCTATTTTGTTCTAAATTTTTCTGGATTACCCCGGATTACTCCAGATGACTTGAAATACTCCTGATAACAAGTTGTGATGAAAGGATGCGAATATGATTTCAATTCATAAACAATGTTCGAGCAAAAGTATATATATTTTGAATAACAAAAAGAGATGCAATACACCAATGAGGTACGCGAGAAATAGGCTTAATAATGTAAACTCCGAACGAGACTGAGAGTCCTGACCGACCCAGAGCGCTTCGCGTACACGCTAGTCACTATAGCAAGAACTGATGATCTATAGTTTCATACTTACATACTTTGCTTCTTCTCAACAAGTTGATTGCCTAGAATTGCACTGGATTACTTGGAGTACCAGTTCGGATAACCGATCGGCGACAATAATGTATTCGGTAAAGCCGACGGAGCTTCACGAAAAGAAAGGTCCATTAACTCAGCACCGCACCTAAGGCAAAATGAAAAATGTAAAACGCCATATTTTTTTGTTTTTTTTGCAAATTTTAGGCTCAAAAAAATTTTTTTTTGCTTTTCAAACTTCCGAGATAAGGGTGGCGGCGCTAGCACTAATTCCACTCAGCGCCGCCACCTATGAAAGCAGACTAAAAATTATTGTAATGGAATAAACTATTAGAGTGCATTTTTTTGCTTTTTTTTCTCTTCGAAAACATGTTACATGTGTTCCAAAAAACTACCCTTAAGTCATACATACCTACCCCTCGTGACCAAAAATGTTCTAAAAGCGTTAAAACAATATTAAACAACGTGAAAATGTTTCAGAACTCTAAATTAATTATTTTCCATTTGTAAATCTACCCTTTTCATTATTTTCCCTAAAAACTACCCTTCCACGTAAATTTATATAGCGGAATTTATATATACTTATAAAACGCCTTAAAAATCATAATATTCATGAAGCACAGTTGGCGCGAATTTCTT
>CAKNXH010060643.1:94660-111372 GCA_932178445.1 Andricus quercusramuli
ATATATATATATATATATTCGGTTTCGCTTTCGATTCCCTTGGACTAGAACCAAAGGGCTTATGACAAAGCCACCGAACGCGTCCTCCGGTTGCGGATAGAGGGTCCCCGTACCAAGGGTTTCTGCTGAATATGTTTACAATAATTAATAAGCAGTCGCGGACAATTGTCCAGGGATGGTCTCGAAGGAATAACCCCTAAGCGAAGGTGTGAGAACCGTGCCCAAAGCTGCATGGCACCTGGGTGAGGTGTCTTTAACGGTGACTTCGGGATACCGAGCGACGTCTCAGAGTATCAGCCTTATCCTTGCACGCGGGGCTCTACAAGGATGGACGAACCCTTTCCCTAGCTGCTCGTGGGAACAACAACGAAACCAACAAACCACCAAAATGTTGTAGATGCGGTTCAAAACGACCGAACGCGCAGAGCATCCGACAATGAATCGGCAAACAATGCCGATCATTCCAGAGTTCGGGGTGCTGAAAATAATTTATATGGGAACGCGGCGACGAACCGGCGAAACGCCCACATTGATTGGACGGATCAACTTAAGAATGACGTGCTAGACTGCTACGATGCCAGTATTATCCCTGTTTGCGGAGGCTTTATGACGCGTATGCATACTCTGTGGTGCCAGAAACACCCAGAGCTTCAACACGTTTCGCATCAGTCTTTACGAAATCAAGCCGACTACCTCCGGAAAAATGGATATGTACGCGGAGCGCTTCCTCAACCGCAGCTTGAACAAGCTGAAGACGAAAATCAAACGACATTAGGACCAACCTTCCTTCTGGAGGATGATCGCAATTTCAGTACAAGGAGGAACATCAACATGCAAGTTCCTCCTAAGCCCCAAGATCTGGCTGAAATGGATGCCTCCCTTCGTGGAGATATCTTGCAAAAGTTCGACCTCTGGACCATCAATTGCTCAGTTTATGGTCCTGCGAGAGCTTTGGCTGATTCAAATCGAAGGCTGAAACCGACGATGGATCAAAAGATAAGAAGACGCTTGCATCAACTGAAAAAGAAAATTGGATGGGCATGACAGAATGCGTCCCGTGTTCAATGTGTGATTGACTACATAACATCTGGTAGACCATTCACGGAAAGGGTTCGAAAGTTCGCCCAAGAACTAAGGACCTTGAATCACACACGGAACAAGTCAAAGCTGCTGACAATCAAGCAGCATATTGTTGACAAAATAAGGCTGTTATCTGACGCAAGGAGGAAGATACAAAAGAGGGAGAGATGGATCAGGGAGAATAAACAGTTTCTTGCTGACCGATCACGCCTCTTCAGTGATCCCCCTGTTTTTGTGAAAAATCCACCCAAGCCCAAGGAGGTAGAGACTTTTTGGAGAGAGCTGTACAAGATCCCGAAAACGCTAGAGTTGAAAGAAGATACTGAGCATATCATCCGCTTCAAGCAGTTTTGCGGCAGCTTCATAAAATCTGAGGAGGAGTGCCCATCAGTCACTGCCGAAGAGGTGAAAAAAGCACTTGAAGGCACGAAGAAATTTTCCGGTGCTGGACCAGATTGTATCAAGAGTTTTTGGTGGAAGAGGCTTACTTCTATACATCAACATTTGGTCCGCATATTCACCTCATATTTAAAGTCGGAGACGCCCATTCCGCAGTGGCTGGTGTTAGGACGCACTACACTCCTACCGAGAAAAGGCATTTTGTCCAAACCAGAGAATTACAGGCCAATAACTTGTTTGAACACACTGTATAAGATCTTTCAGGCTGTCCTGAACAACAAGATTGTTCGACGAATTGAGCCTATATGGCGAGAGATGTACGAACAACGAGGCTCGAAAAAAGGTGTAGCAGGCTGTCGAGAGAACCTGCTGATTGACAGGTGTGTCTGTAAAGACGCTACAGTCCATCAGCGCGTCCTGTCAATGGCCTGGATTGACTACCGGAAAGCTTTCGATTCAACCTCTCATAGACTTATCATCTGTCTGTTGGAAAGCTTGAAGGTACATCCACACACAGTGAGATGCATAGAGAGATTGATGCCTCTTTGGAAAACTAGATTTACCATCTCATCTAGGAATCATCGTCTGACGACGAACAATGTCACCTTCCACAGGGGCGTCTTTCAAGGGGATAGTATGAGTTCTTTGCTTTTTTGCATCACACTGCTGCCTCTATCTCTCGCACTATGAAATTCTCCTGGATACCTCTGTGGCCACACTAATCAGCGTGAGCATAAGGTCACTCATGTTCTTTATATGGATGACCTGAAGATCTATGCCGCTGGTAGAAGCAAACTTCAAACTGCTATAAATATGGTCAAGAACTACACAGGAGAGATTGGGATGGACTTTGGTTTGGACAAGTGTGCCAAAATTCATTCGAAGAAAGGAAAGATTACTGGCGTTCCCAAAGTCTCTGAGCTTGTGGATATAAGTTTTATTAGACATCTTATCACTGGAGAGACCTATACATACCTGGACGTACCTCAAAGCCGCACTCAGGACGTAACATCAGCGAAGGAGTCTCTCCGAAGCAGATACAAGCATCTTCTTCGACAGATTCGGTCTTCCAATCTGTCGGCGTTGAACAAGGTATCTGCGACTAACATGCTTGCCGTCCCGGTTCTACTCTACTCTTTTGGGGTGGTTCAATGGACGAAGAACGAGCTCAAGGCCCTTGACGTCACCACGCGTAAGATCATGCATATGCATAAAAGCTTGCATATCAATTCGTCAGTTCCGCGATTATACATTTCACGCAGTCAGGGCGGACGCGGACTTCTGAATCTCCAATTTCTTCATAAACGAATTGTTTTAAGTACACGAGATGATTAGCGAAGGAGCGTTCCTTTACAAAGTCGCGGATCAAGCGGCCGAGGCCCTTGGCCTGAATTTTAACATCAGAAGTGAGGACAGTGCATTACTCCATCTAGATGCTTCACGTCTAAAAGCCGAAGTAAAGAAAGCAGAGGTTGGAAAATTTCACAAAGAGCTACTCGACAAGCATATGCACGGAAACTTTCACAGAAGTGTAGAAAAACAGTCCTTGTCGAAGGAGCAAACTTTTGCTTTCCTGAAATCATCAGGGTTAAATTCAGGAACAGAGGGCTTTATTTTCGCATGCCAGGACGGTGTCATCTCCACCTTAGCTTACCGTCACCGCATTTTATGTCGAGAAGTTCCCAGTGATGGTGCAGAGCGTGTCATGCACACGCTGAGTACCTACAACACATACTATCGGGGTGTCCGACCCACGCAGGAATAACGTATATCTATAGACATAATGCAGCCCTAAGAGTACTTTATTACCACCTTTGTCGCTCTTACGGTGTTGGTCGCGACCCCGCCCTGCCGAACGCTCCAAGGGATATAGAGTCAATTGTCCGAAACGAGAAGTGCCAGATTTTCTGGAACTACGATTTTCGGGCAGCAGTCTCCGTTGCGCACTCGAGGCCTGACATTGTTCTCCAAGACTTCGAGAAACGAGCTATATTCGTGATTGAATTCTCGGCTCCGTCCGAATACAACATCACTGCAAAGGAGAAAGAAAAAGAGAAGAGGTATCAAGACCTTGAAAGAGAGCTGCAATGACTGTACCCAAAATATTCGGTACGAGTAATTGTCCTTGTGATAGGTGCTCTCGAAGGTGCTAAATTGTCACTGGTTCGTAACCTTAAAGCCATACCCGCGGGCCAGAAATATGCCAAGGCACTTGCGAGATGGATGCAGAAAGCTGTCATATATATATTTCTATACGAGTGGTTAAAAGTGAATCATTTATTCACAGTTTCTCTACTTTTTGCAATAATTATTTCGATATTTTATCAATAATTATACCTATATAAATAAATAAATCGAAGGGGCTTAGGAGGGTACAAATTATAAAGTTATTGTCGATTCGCATTTGTTAAATTGCTTTCATTTATTCCCACATTTAAACTCAAAGCATTTGAAATTGAAATTTTTTATTTAAAATTCTGAAAGGTGGTTTAATATTAAATTTACAGCCTCCAAAATAAAACATTCACAGCTTTTAAAACGTAAAAACTATGAATTGAAAATTAACGAATGAAAATTTAAAAAAATATCAAAACTTGAATTTTTTAATGAAGTCTCTTTACATATTATTCTGTGAAAAATAAAAAAAAAATAAATTTCCTAAGAAGTAAGACCGTGCAAGAAGCAGATATTCAAAATTGAATCATTTTAATTTTGATAAAGTTCTAAATACAGAATATTTCACATTCAATTACTATAAAATTATTATTATCAAAACAAAAAGAAAATTATTATTATCAAAACAATATTGATGCCAAATTTGTAGCTCTCCTTTGTGCTAGCAAATTTTGTTTATTTAATTTTTTCATAGTTTGTGTCGTTTCTTCAAAAATAAAATTTGTTTGTTCCCAATTCAATTTTTTACAATTAAAACAAGAACTATTTGTTCCATTAAAAAATGATAACCAACAAATTGATGGATATTTTTTGGGTGTACAGCCTTTGCCATTTAATTTTTTTTCATACCTCGCGTCGTTTTGCCAAAACTATAATTTTTCTATTTTCAATTTCCTTTTCACGATTGGAATGAAAACTACGCATCTTAATGAAAAGTGATTGATAATGAATTTGTAGGATTTTTTGGGTGCACAATTTTTGTCTTTACGTTTTTTTCGTATCTTATATAATTTAGCCGCTAAATATTGTTTCATACGAATAAAACAAAAACCATGCTACCTATCAAAAAGTAATTAACAACAAAGTTATAGATCTTTTTTGGGTGCATAATTTTTGTCTGTACTTTTTTTTGTATCTTACATGATCTAGCCGCTAAGTGGAACTTTTTTCTTTTTCATTAAATTTTGTGCGATCAACATTTGAATTTTTATATCGTGCGTTCGTTGGCTTAAAATTTTCACTTAAATTTTTGTTTGCAAATGCTATAACTCAGATAAATTTCTTTTTATCTTGGAATGTCCTTGAAATAAATTGTTCGACTTTCCAAGTATTACGAACAGCTGTTCTTAAAAATGCTGAATCTCAAAAAAAAATTATCCCAAAAATTTTGAACTTGCTCTAATTTTCATCAAAAATAACTGAAGCACAATCCAATCCGATTAGTCGTTCAAACGATATCATATATACAGACGAAAACAACAAAGACGACGTCAGATAGAAAACATTATATGTATGTATATGTAAGACCTGTTTTTTCGGATTCAGGGGGCCTCAAAACGCCGACAGTTGATGAAATGCGCGAAAGTCATTTTTCACATAAAATCAATACCTTCTCATTGATGAGAATGTTAAAAAATTAGAAGCGATTACGTAATTGTGTTACTTTCACTTCAAAATTCTTTAATCTTAAACGTTTTCATTTAGCAATAATACCGTTCGCTCACTTTTACAAATAAATAATAATATGTATTACTTTAACCTGAAGCTATTCAATGGAAAAAAATTTAAGCTTTCGTTTCCGATATAAGTTTAATTCGTAATTGAAAAAAATGCTTACAATGATTAAAAAGGTTGTGAAAAACACTACCAAACCTGTAGAGAAAAACAAACTGCTGTTTTTGTGCCGCAAAGTGTATTTCTGAAAAAATGGTTTTTCTATGATTTTAAGAATCAAAATGTTTACTAGAGTGAGTCGAAACCAAAAAATTTTGGAATTCGAAATCGCCACATCGCCAGTAAGTAGCGTATTGGGATCCCTAAAAAATTATAAATAATAATTTGGAATCGATAGGCATATAGCTTGGATACCCGCGCTAGATGAAAATGTTTTAAAAAATATCTTGTTTGCAGAGTTTTTAAATTTTCTTGAGTTTTAATTTTTTCACAAACCTGGAGGCAAGAAAATTTGTTCCATTTTTTGCTGATTCAAATTTATCATTGCTTAAGTGCTCATTCACCTTTAATACACTCATGTTTTCGCGAACAATCTCTTAACACCTGTGTACATAAAAGATTAATTTTTTCGGGTACTTCAAAATTTTCCAGTTGAAAAAATATACTATGGAAAAATTGCTAAGACAGAGGAATAAAAATAAAAAATACAGCGTATATTTAAAATTTCGATTTTGCTATTTAATGAAAATATCTTAATATCTTATGTGTTGAACATTTTTCAGAACATTCGTGAGATTTTTTAAAATAGAAAACACTAGACAAAAATTGACAAGACCTAGGACTCAAAATTATAATTGCAGCCAATTAAATGAATTTGAAATTTTTTTGTTAATAGAATTACTCCTTTCACTTGTGGTTTCAAATTTTTTGCAAGCAACTGTGGAATTTTTAAGCAGAAAAATATACTCGAAAAAATAGAAAATAATTCTATTGAATACCAAGTTTGAAAATTTGGTGTGATTCCAGTTTTGATTCCAGGGTTTGTCGATATTTTTGATAGCGTATCTTTATGCTAAAAAGTCCACACATGCTCGGAAAAATGTGTATAACATAAGTTGTGATGATAATTTCATTAAATACCAAAATAAAACGTTTCAAAATTCGCTGCATTTCCAATTTCAATTGTTGGGTCTTGGACATTTTTTTTCCAGTGTTAATAATTCTTTTTGAAAACAAGGGTAAATTAAACAAGAATTATCTATGCTCACGAAAATGTAAAAACTCTAAAAAATGAAATTTTTTCAACATTTTTATTCAGTACGGATAACCAAGCTGTGTGTCTATCGATTTCAAATTATTTATGATTATCTAAGATCCCAGTACGCTATTTTTCGCGTTGTAGGAATGTCGAATGCCAGAATTTGTTATTTTCAACCCAACCTAATGCACTCACATTCTCACATTAAATGTATAAAAATTAATATGCGCAGGTTTGAAGGGGGTATGTAGCAAACCACACCGGATTTTACGCTTTTCGTCCTTGATAGCTAGAGGTGATTGGGAGAGATTGTATCTATAAGGAGGGTATGATCTCCTTTAAATTACATTTCTATAGGCTCCTAACGCTTCGCACCCTCATCTTTTTGGATGTATTTAACCTCTTGTTTCATTTATGTCTCCTGCGAGTTAGCAGAACAGGCAATAAGATCAATTTTTTGATTGAAATCCTCTGCATTTACATTTGAATCCGCTAATTCCCTTGACCTCCTCTCTTGCTGCTTCGCTCGGATTACTTACTTATTTCCCTATTGGTATAATAATTTTTTTATTTTTTTAAAATTTTTTTTCACAGAGTCTTTTCGTACATAATTACTCTCACTTTTAGGCGGTCCAAAATTCACTATTCCCCCTTTCCTTCCTTAGGTTTGCGGAGACGAAAGCCTAACTCGGCAAGGTTGAATACGAAATACTTGTAGCTAAATAGGATTGCTCGAGCGCATTCGCATTGTAGCGTTTTTATGTTGTTCTTATCTAGCTATCTATTTCCCAGTAGACGCGCATCTTCTTGGTGTGAATTTTCATGCACGTTGAAGTCTCTGCGGAGGCAGCTTTGCCCCACGGATGGGTATTGCTAATCTGCCTGCAGTTGTAACATCGTTTGTTGCCGTGTTTCTCGGTGCGGTCCCAGGAGTGTTGTGTTGAGTATTCTCGTTCACTTGGTCGTTTGGCACCATGGTCTGAGTGGGATCACTCATGTTTTAGTTGCAGGTTGCAGTTGCTGGTATCTCTTCGCTCTCGGTTCTTATCGGATTGGCTGGTTGCGGGATTGGGTAGCGAAATTTTCGTCTCCTCATACAGTTTTTTAGACCTGTATTTCCTGTCAACACTTTGGCATGACAGCAGTAGCTGGCTATCCCCAGTAGTATGATAGCTAAACCAAGGTAGGCTCCTTGAATGAGTATAGTTTGCCTACCTTCAATCTGCCGCTGCAGGCTCAGCTGGTACAACTGTTGTTCCAGGGAATCTAGAGACTATTCATTTCTGATGAAATTTTCTTCTTCGGTTGAGAACGCTTCGGGCTGATTTTCCGCCTGTGTTATTGTCGACATGAGGTTTTGGTGCCCCTTCAAGATTGGCGATAACTTCGTTAAATTTAAATGTAGCGCAGGGTCGTAGATGATTTCAGTTTCTCCGGTTCTGATGGCTGAACCGTAAAAGATCTGTTCGTTGGTCCGGAGCTGAGATCCAGGTGCTAGTTGTATTATACCTGTTTGTTCTAGCTGAATCAACTCTGCTGTCCGATTAGGACAGAGCAATTTTGGGGAGATTGGTTTGACCAATGAGTAGAGCCATGCATTTAATGTAGCAATTCTCGTCCATTCGCCCTGTTCATTGTAGGAAATTTGAATATTACAGCTCTTGAATGTCTTCATCTTTGGATTTAGCAGGAGCTCACTGTCGCAATTTTTTTATATTGCGTTCTCGTTGACAGGTGATTTGCTATCGCAAATCCTAAAATATGGAAGATCGATGTATGACTCTATTTCTTCATGGGTCATTAAGACATGCGTTCTTTGAGATTCCCCAATAGCTAGGTGGGAGAAATCAGGATGAATGTAAGCCCTTCCTGATTTGTTTTTCAAAATCGGCTGAAGCACTCATACTGACAAGGGGAAGGCCTGCTCTGCGACATTGACTTTGAGATGAGACTAGCATAAATCGATAGAACGTCGAAAAATATTAGACACGTATAGCGGCTTTCTTGTAATTGGGCCCTAGTTTTTTTTTAATGAATTTTTTAAAATAGCTATTTTCGTGCTATACGAGTATCTACCGTGGCGCACGAGTTTTCCTCAACCGGAGTCAGTGGTACAGCGGTAAGGTGGTTAGCTGAGGAGCACGCTGTCGCGCGTTCGAATCTTTTTGGCGATTTTTTTTTGTTCTGCTCTTTTTGCTCTTCTTATTAAAAATGTGTTAAATAATTACTTTATAACCCCACAGGGTGATTCAATTTTTTTCCTCCCTGTTTTTTGAATTTTCCAATTCTCATTATAATAATAAATATGGTGTTTATTTATAATAAATTTGGTTTAATTATATTATTATTCAAATCAAATGTTTTTATGACAAATATCATCCCGGTCGACAACTTCTGGACTATATTATAATTAATTAAAAAATATGAATAATAATAATAATATAATTAAACAAATACCATATTTATTATAATGAGAATTGGAAAATTCAAAAAACAGGGAGGAAAAAAATTAAATCACCCTGAGGGGTTATAAAGTAATTATTCAACACGTTTCTAATAAAAAGAGCAAAAATAGCAAAAAAAAAAAAAATTTCGCCAAAAAGATTCGAACGCGCGACAGCGTGCTCCTCAGCTAACCACCTTACCGCTGTACCACTGAATCCGGTTGGGGAAAACTCTTGCGCCAAGGTAGATACTCGTATAGCACGAAAATAGCTATTTTGAAAAATTCATTAAAAAAAAACTAGGGCCCAATTACAAGAAAGCCGCTATACGTGTCTAATATTTTTCGAGGTTCTATCGATTTATGCTAGTCTCATCTCGAAGTCAATGTCGCAGAGCAGGCCTTCCCCTTGTGAGTGCAATTGGTATATCGTGTACCTGGAGGGTTCCACCAATGGAATCTCCAGTAGAATACTGAGGGTTTGTTCTTTGTAGACTGCCGTGACCTTGGAGATGCTGGACAATTCTTCTAGATCCACCAGCGGTCCCGGAATTGGAAAGTTAACATCCGGTTGATGGTCTTGGATATCACGGTATATTGGTTCCACCTATTCTTACATCAAAATCGAGAGATGCATAAGACCTCGGCGAGACGCATTAATGACTTCGAAGATTCGGCTGGCTGCTCGGACGTAGTCGTCAATACTGGCGCCTAACACTCTTGAAGCGAGAGTTAGACTTTCGACATTCTTTAATTCAGCAACATCACGTTGCTCGTGGAAGGCAATTTTCTCCTTATTGCTGTGGGACAATTTGTGAATTTCCTCCAACTGTGCCCGGACCACGTGTTTTTGTCTGCCAACTATATATGAGATGTTTCCTTGGAGTTCATTAAGTTCGGCGATTCTTGTTTCGATGGCTTTTCCGTCATCGTTTGCTAGTAATCCGGCCACAGGTCCAATTAGGCCACCTAGTACTCCTGGTAGCGGGGTAGTTATTCGACTCCTTAGCCCACCTGGTAATTTTGGTGAAACTAGTTTTTCGGTCCTTCGACTCATTTCATTCGTGTGTCTAGCTACCTCCTTTCTTAGCCCTTCTGCCACTGCTATCTTGGCGTCTAAACCATAGTCGGAAATCGTTTGTAGACACAGAATTCCGAATCCTGACGGACAAAGAGCTGACAGGCGATGAAACAGCTGCTCATAGGTTGCCAGTGAACCTTGAATTTTTCCAACGTCAAAGAAAATGGTGACTCTCCAAATTCCAGTAATTCGTGTCTCGATCCCCAATTGCTCATAATAAAGCCCCGAACTATTTCTCAAGGGTGTAATCCTGTATGTGAGCTCTTCTGAATTTTGTTGGCTGAATGAAGATAGGATCAGCAGCAACGTCATTCCTAGTATTTCCATCTTGCTGAATGTTTAAAGAATAGACAACCTATCAAAAGAAAATTACAGAGTTAGTCCGCAAACAATTACTGGTGAAGCCGGGCGTACGTCCCCAGAATCCGGATTTACTGCCAATTAGTGCATACCGTCTGGTTCTGTGGGGCGCAAGTCCGACTTCAGCATTTTTTTTTGCATGTTGGTGACACCCTTCTTTTACTCCTAACAATGAGTTACTAGAAGTTTATCCGCTTGCTTGAAAAAACGCTTTCCATCGTCGGTTTCCAAAATCACATTATTATGCGAGGTGAACTCTACTATGGTGTAAGGACCATGGGCTCGACAATCGAATTTCCCATCTCTGACATCTTTCCCAACATAAACTTTATCTCCTATCTTTGCCTTCAAGGGTCGGGCCTTTCTATCGTAGACTTCCTTTTGTCGCAGCTTAGCCTTTCTCAGATTTTGACTGGCTAAACGCTGGATTCCGGTCAACCTAGTGATTAAGTCCCGGAGATAGGTGCCGTAAGTTTCTAAATCCTCTCCCTGAGGGAAAGAGCAAGGTATTCTGGCCAATCGGCCAAATACCAGCTCGTATGGGGTAAATTTTGTTGTTTCGTGCACAGACGTATTGTAAGTAAACATGGCGAATGGGAGCAATCGATCCCAATCGTTATAATCGACCGCATAGTGTTTAATGTAGTCAGTTAGCACAATATGACTGCGTTCCAATGAATCATTAGTCTGCGGGCGATATCCCGAAGTGGTTAACTGCTTCACTTTAAAGATTTCTTCTAGGTTCTTCATTAGTTTACTAACGAAACTTCTTCCCCTGTCGGTAAGTATACACCTTGGTGCAGCGTACTGGGAAAAAAGGTTGACCGCTACCACGTGGGCTACCGCGGTTGTTTTTAAATTGGGTATAGGGACGGCGATGCAGTATTTACTGAAATTGTCCTGCATTGTTAGAATGTGTCAATTCCCGCTGGGAGTAGTGGGTAACTTTCCGACGGTGTCTAGCGAGACTTTGTCGAAAGGTTCGGCTGGTGTATCGGTGATTATCATCGGTTCACGCCTACGTGCTCGAACTAATTTTTGCTCTACGCAACTCTTGCAGTTACGAATGTACTCGGTGACATCGTCGCGGAGTCTTGGCCAAGTATATCTTTCCCTAATTCGCCTATAGGTTTTTGTGATCCCTTTATGTCCACCCATTAGGCTACCGTGGCATTCTGCAATGATTTTTGATCGTACTTCAATTGTGGGGACCTCGATTCGACCATGACAAATGCTTATTGTGACAGGGGTGGCACAGTCTAACTTCGCTAATAGTTCAGCCATTTTATTTTGAGGGAGAGGGCCCAGCTAATCGCCGGAATTGGCTATTCGACAGCTTGTCTGCTTATCCTGAACTAGTGCTAGGAAAAGGTTTTGCAGTCCTAGAGACACATCCCTCCAATCGAGCTCATCGCTGTGTTTTCGTTTGACCACGATCGAATAGGTCTTATATCGACCGTGGGGAGTGCTCAAGACCTGGCCCTTCACAGGTTTGCATTCCCAAATGTCTTGAAAATCAATACGATCGGTAGCAATCAAAAGCTTTGCTATAGAATTTGTAGGCTCACAATCCTCAGATTTAAAATGAGCATAGTTGTCTAGTTTATACGTCAATGGTTCTGTCCATTGATGAACTGCTTTTGGAAATTTCGAGTTAGTTTCCCCGGTCTCTTCTTTTAGGAATATTGTATTCTCGGAAATTAAAGGGGGAGTGGGAGGATCTATGTAGGGAATATCATTTCGAATACGAAATTTGATTTGTCTGATTTGTCTTTGTGTTAAACAAATTTTTTGTATTATTTTGTATTCTTTGTAAATTTCTAGTTATAAATTGATCAAAATGAAGACTTTGGTTCATCTATTATTGAAAAAATAACTAATGCTTTCTCTACGAGAAAGCAAATACATTTGCTAAAGGGAAGCAAAGTGTTCGTGAAATGAGCACCATATAATTATAAATACAAACAAAGTGGAAACACTCGAGGTCGAACTCGCAGATAGTTTAGTTTATATTTGTTTCGTTCCAAATTTTCTTAACTAAATATTTGCATTTTCAAACTAAAAAGATCAATTTTAACCAATAATGTAATGGTTAAATTTAAATTTAAGAGAATTATTTTTGAATAAGAAAAACGAATTTTCTACAATACAATTGAATAGTTGATATTTAATATTTAAATAATATTTAATATTATTACATTATATTACATATTATATTATTTATTATTGAATATTCAATAGTTCATACTTCATAAAACAAGTTTTAATTTGAAATAAACAACAGTTAGATTTTACAAACCAAAAACAAATGTAAAAAAAATAGTGAATTTTTAACCAAAAAAATTTATTTTTTTGAAAAAAAAACGAATTTTCAACAAAATACATACATTTTTAACTAAATAGTTGAATTTTCTACCAGATTGTTGAATTTTTCAACCAAAAATACGAATTTTCTACAAAACAGTTGATTTTTTAACAAAAAAGGTAATTTTCAATCGAAACAGATTATTTGTTAACCAGACATTTGCATTATTACCCAGAAAAGATTAAATTTTTACAGAAAGAGATTCATTTTCAAACCAAAAGATGAATGTTCCACAAATAATTGAATTTTCAACTAAAACATATTTATAAGTCTAGACGGAAAAAAATTGCAATTGAGTTGTTGAATTTTTAAGCCAGAAAGACAAATTCTCAACAAAACAGTTGAATTTTCAACCAAGAAGTGTGACTTTTGAACAAAGTTGTAAAATTTTCGACAAAATAATTCACTTTTATACCAAGAAAGGATATAAGAATTCATAACCGAACATTTATTAGTAAACTTTTCTACTGAAAACAATGAACTTTCAAGCAAAAATAATTAGATTTTTTCATTGGTTTCTCTCGACTAAGTTCGCATTTAAGCGGAAAAACTAGAAAAAGAGGAAAATAGGGAAAAGACTTCGGAGCCTGCGATAAACAAATAGGGATTTCGATAATTGATTGGAGAAAGAATAACACTTTAAATATCATGTGATATTGAACTGTAAGTTTAGTAAATATATAATATGTACATTGTACCTATATATATGTAATTTAATATACCTAATTCAAATATATTCTGAAATATTCCCTCATATTCGTACACATTCCCTAATATTTCCTCATATCCTTACATATTCTCTCATATTCCAATATTCTTCATATTCTTTGTATTCCCAAATATTCCGATATATTCTATATATTCCCAAATATTCTTTAGGGAATATATTCCTGGTATATGAAAAATCAGAGTGATCGACCCCTCGGTACCATTGGACCATTCCAATGCTGAACTGCTAAACTTCAGGTAGAGTGGAAACTGTTGCCAACTTTCTGCATAGTCAAACAATGCACCATTGCACCTGCTTGAAGTCGGTGAGTCATATTCGACCCTTACTGTGGAAAGGTATCTAGAACTAGCTGCAACACTATGTCTTTCTAATGAAAGAAGGTGCAAGATAAGTAGAATGACCAAAAGCAGACCTGGAAAATTTTTCGAAGGGCGCGATTATGAATTTTCTTCAACGATAAATTTCAAAGATAAATTTCTTCAACAAATTAGTTTGTAGGATTTGTAAATAAACAATTTGGGACGCAATGAATCCAGAAAAAATGTAACACAGTAGGCTTCGAAAATCAAATTATTTTGTAATTGAAAATGTTCCAAAGTGTTGATTATTTCAAACTTGAGTAAACAAAAAAACAATTTCGAATTGGAATGCTCAAAATTGTCCAATTTCAGACAGTCAAACTATAGAAATCTTGTTTTGTATTATTATTTTATTTTTTATTTTCAATCTAATACCGTAAAATTGTCTTATTTCTAGTTCAAGATTTAAGAGAATATATAATTTAAAATTGAAAAATATTGTATTGGAAGATTTCAAGAATGAATAATAATTATAAATGAAGTGTTAAAAGTTAAACGATCTTGAATTAAAAAGTTAAAAACTATGTGTTTTAAAATAAAAATAGATCGAAAAGGAACTACATCTGAAATTGTAATTAAAATTGAAATGGTTGAACTTTGAGAAGTTTGATTAACAATTAAGGAATTGTTAATTTTTAAGCTATTTGAATGAATTTAAATAATTGAAAATTGTGAAGACTTGGAGTATAAAAGTTTTTAAATCATAATTCCTGGCATGTGAATATTTTTTCAGTTTTAAATAAATTTCTTGTTCGTTCAACTTCCAACATTTTGTAGTAGAAATGTTGTTATTATTAATTATTCTCCATTTCTAATTACTTCATTTTGAACGCTTGTTGAAAATATTTATTTTTATAAGCTTATAACTGAAAAAAATTTCCATTTCGAACGGTGATAATTACAGTGAGTTTATTGTTCAATCTCAGAAAAATGTGTCTAATCAATTTTAATCTTGAATAATTTGTTACATTCTCATTTATGTAAATGAGATTTTTTATGTGGATTCGCAGATTCCGTCAAATCTTGAAGTTTTCAGACTCACCGATGAAGAAAAAATGAATTTTATACTCGAGTGTTTCCACTTTGTTTGTATTTATAATTATATGGTACTTATTTCACGAGAACTTTGCTTCCCGTTAGCAAATGTATTTGCCTCCTCATAGAGGAAGCATTAGTTATTTTTGTCAAAAATAGACAAACCAAATTCTTCATTTTGCTCAATTTAAAAATAGAAATTTACAAAAAATGAAGAATTACAAAATAATACGAAAAATGTTTTAAATACAAAGACGAATAAGACAAATCAAATCTTGTATTCGAGATGATAATTTTTCAAACTGGAAAAGGGAAAGGAAAAGTTCTGTAGCACCCTTTCCCTTTCCCAGCTTTATGATTTCTTTACAAAAATTGTCAAAAGTATTTTATTTGAAAATTTATGAGAAAAAGTCTTTTCTATTCATGCCTCAACTTTGCATCATGCCGATGAAAAAAGTTTTTCTGTTTAAAACTGATGATTCAGATATTATAAATAAGCATAACTTCCCTAATCTTCAATAAAGTGTTATTATTATTATTATTATTATAAAAAAATGAGGAAACTCATTTTTCTCTCAGGCTTAAGATTGTTACAGCCCAATATGTCGAAGGCATTTTTGGTTAGAGTTGGATTTTTTTGTTTGTTTGAATATTATGCACGGGGTTATCCCGGTATATATTATCAGTCACGGACGCATTATTATAATGCAATCAAGTGATCTGATAAGAGCGTGTGCCTTGACATATTGGGCAAAGCCTGGTTTTTACCCCATCATTCACGGACTGGGTTGCAGTCAAGTGCATGATGGGGGGACCTACAGCTTAAGGTGGGTTCCGAACCACCAGAACCTCGGTAAAGGTACATAGAAAAATTTCAAGAGGTACCGGCTCAGGGATCGAACGCCGGACCTCTGAGGTGAAGTCCGAGCGTCTAACCAACTGAGCCACAGAGGCTCTCAATTATTATTTTTTTTTTTTCATACTTTTTCTCGGATGAACCCGGTTTTTCGTCATAGCCACGGACTAAGTCAAGTGACTGATGAGATCAGGATGTTAAAAGTTATTTCAATACGTTGTTTGAAATCATTTACGATGATGTTGTAGGTACAAAATTAGAAGCATGATGTAGTTTGCAGTTTGGCTTTGCCGCTGTTATCCTTACACAGCGGCCGTGAGTGTTGAAGGTGACACCAGTCGCCTCTGGATGCTTTCTTAGAGCTACCATGTATCACGCCATAGGTTCTTAGTCACTTGCTTCCTGATGGTCTAGGAAGTTTCTTACAATGTGCATCTTGCGTGCACATTGCCTGTAGCCGAAATCACAATAGGATGAATAGATGCATGTTTCACATTCCTCCATATTGCCTTAACTTCATGCCTTAGCTCGCTATACTTATGAATCTTGGTTGTATAGGTTGCCTGCAAATTTCGGTTGAGCGGACAAGCAATGTCGATGATGTAGACTCTTCCACCTTTTTTCTCTCGCATCACGATGTCAGGTCGATTGGCTCGGATGTAATGATCCGTCTGGATAGTCACATCCCAATATAAGATGTAATCTTCATTTTCTAAAACTGACATTGGAATGTATCTATAGAAAGCCATCCATTCTGTTAAGAGTCCTAGGTTTAAGGCAAGTTGTTGATGTACAATGCCCGCCACATCATTATGTCTGTGCGTATATTCTCTTTGAGCCATTACGCGACAACCATCAATAATGTGCTCGATGGATTCGTTGGTATCTCCACATAAT
>CAKNXH010060643.1:111382-137796 GCA_932178445.1 Andricus quercusramuli
TGCTGACAACTCTATCCTGAATCGCAATGACGAATCCTTCCGTTTCTAGATACCGGAGTCCCTTTCGCAGCCGAATATTGAATGCCTCACTATCCACTTCATATTGATCTAGCGTTTTGGGGTGTTCGCTGTGAATAGCTTTCTGTCTCCATTGCGTTTCTGATTCCTCTATGGTTTTTGCCCTGATATTCAAGGCCTCCTCTGAGGACAAACTCAAGTGTGTGTAGTCAAGATCCGCTTTACAGATGGTGTTGTAAAGCGTAACATCTCGCTTGCTGTTAAAATAGTCTCGCAACTGTATAACTTATGACTCACACAGTTTTCTGACATCTACAATGCCCCTGCTCCCTCTATGTCGTGGTAGAACTACCCTTTCAATCGCCGAATTACTGTGGTGCATTCGGTGTTTCGTCATTTCTACGCGGATGTATGTATGTATACCATTAAGCCATTTCCCTTTATTCGGTCTAGACGTGACACTACCCGATTCGGGTAGTGTTTCTAGGTGGATAGTTTCTTGTAGTAAATAACTACAAGTGTGGGCCCACCACACCCACGCATCAATTCCCCATTCATTGTGGTATCCCACTTGATGCTCTCCCACGGTATTTTTATTTTGATTTACTATTATATTTTAGAGAAGTTGTAGGCTCCGGAAGCTTCGATCATGATTCCTTAAAGAAACCAATCCCAAAGCTACTGGAACGTGTACGTCATCCGCTTCTGCTCCTTCTGTCCTAGAAGGTAAGCAAGAGCGGGAAATTTACGCGTGATAACATCGGGCAACACTGTTCCCTGGAGTCAGGTCTCTAGCCGCGGATGACCTTACGCGGCAGACAAGACAGTTGGAGATGAAGGTTTCACCTCTGGATACTTTTTTAGAGCTACCAAACTGTGTAGAATTTGAGAGGAACAGTGTTGACGGACCAGATGGAGTGATACCAGGAGAACAGCCTTTGGCATCCGATTCGCGATGAAATGAGCCTGACGCTGGCAAGCCGGAATCTTGTTGAGTTGGCTAAAAAATGAAGCTTTCATACCTCCAAGGCAGCCGATTATGAGAATTATAAGATGGACTTTGTAGCCTTTGTACAGCCTACTCAGCTCGAAAAGAAGTGCTTGATATTTCGCCTGTTTTTCTCCCTCCTTTGCCGTGATATTACCATCGGCTGGTGCCGAGAATTCAATCACGTAAATGATCTTGTTCTTCAGATCTTGGAGGACAATGTCAGGCTTCGTAGCACTGATACGTTGAGTGGTGGAGAATGAGAAATTCCAGTAGATCTCACACTGATCATTCTCCAAAACTGACTCGAGTTCCCCCTGGGCGTATGGCAAGACGGGCAATAGATCAACACCATAGAAATGCCTAAGATGGTGATAAATCACTTTTACAGCTGCATTGTGTCTCTCTATGTACGCGCAGCGTGCATATTTAGAGCATCCACTGAGAACATGTCCAAGTGTTTCGGGCTCTTGCTTGCACGCTCGGCAGTTGGTATCGCGTACAGGTATATTCATTATGCGCTCGCGGTAAACTAAGGTGTCTATGACGCCGTCTTGACAGGCAAAAAGAAATCCCTCGGTCTCCGATCTCAATCCAGCAGACTTGAGAAACATGTTGGACAGACCCATGGAGAGCTCTTCTCTACGTAGGATGCCGTAGAACTTACCATGGAGGGGTTTCTCAGCATATTCTCTTAGTAGGAGCGTATGTTCTGCTTCCTGTATACGACTTTTGAGCAACAAAGGTGTTAGTGATGTTAGGCCATGTGTAATGTTGCTGGAATCAAATGGGAGGTCAAGCTCCTCTGCGGCCCTATCTGCTGCATGGTATAGAAACACCGCAGCATTGGAGACTTCATGTTGATGTACGAGTCGCATAAGGGAATCCGTGCTTTTTAGAACTGAGCAGGCTGTAGCCAGAACCGTTCTTCGATGAAGACACTCTAAGCTTAGCAATCCTCTACCCCCTTTCTCGCGAGGGAGATATATTCGAGGTACGGAAGATCTAGGATGAAGACTTCGTTGTATTGTCATCATCTTGCGTGTGCTTCGATCAAGTTGTTTTAACTCATCGACGTTCCATTTTACTGCACCAAACGTGTAGAGCAGTATAGGAACGGCCAGCACATTGGTCGCCTGGATCTTATTCTTTCCAGATAATTCGGAAGCCCAAATTTTTCTGAGAATTTGGCGATACCTTTTTCCAAGGGCCGTTTTCAAGTAATGCACATTTTGGGTTTACGCTTGCGGTATTCCAAGATATGTATATGCTTCTCCAATACCAAGATGTTGAATGGTATTTCCGCCTATGAGTTGAACATCCTGATCGTCACTGGATGATGTAGTTTCTAGTCTTCCTTGGTGTAGGTGGACGCAAGCACACTTGTCCAGTCTGAAGCTCATGCCAATCGCTTCAGAATACCTATTTACCGTATCCACAAGGATGTTAATGTCCTTTTTTGAGGAAGCAAAGAGTTTAAGGTCGTCCATGTATAAAAGGTGGTTGACCTTATATTCTCTTCTGTTCGGCTGGTCACATAGGTATCCAGAGCTTTTGGCTCGGAGCACAATAGATAGAGGCAAGAGGGAGATGCAGAAAAGTATCGGACTTAGAGAGTCTCCTTGAAAGACGCCCCTCTTATATGTGACAAAGCTTGTAGTCACTTGTCTTTTGTCAAATGTTATGACAAATCTTGTCCGCCACAAGAGCATAAGCTCTTTTATGCATCTCACTATTTTTGGATGCACCTCCATGCACTCAAGGAGCTTGATAAGTAGCTCATGGTTCGTGTTATTGAATGCCTTACGGTAATCAATACAAGCCATTGACAGATTGCGTCGATACCTGATCGAGTCCTGGGTAATACACCTGTCTATTAACAGGTTCTCCCTGCAACCTGCCAGCCCTCTCTTGCATCGACCTTGTTCGACTATTACACTCCATACCGGCTCGATAGATGTCAATATCCTCTCTTTGAGGATGCCAGTGAATAGCTTGTAGCTGGTGTTTAAACAAGCTATGGGACTGTAGTTCTTTGGACATGACAAATCTCCGGCCTTAGGGATCAATACCGTGCGTCCTTCCACTAGCCACTGCGGGACGGTTTGTTCTCCGTTTAAGAAAGTAGTAAATATACGAGCTAGATGTTGGTGCGTAGAAGTAAACTTCTTCCACCAAAAGTTGTTGATTTCATCTGGCCCTGGTGCCGAAAAGTTCTTAGTTCTAGCGATAACTTTCTTCACTTCTTCAGCAGTAGTTAGTGGACACTCTTCCTCTGGATTTTGTAACCTTTGCCTTTGGCAAAAGTTACGAAAGAGTGATATATCAGAAGCGTCTTCATTTAGCTGATAAGTATCTCCACACACTTGCTCGCAGAAGACTTGAATCTCTTCTCGACTAGGCGGATTTTTAACTACACATGACGCTTTATTGAACAGACGGGAAGGATTAGTAGAAAAGGTGGAATTTTCCTGAATCCACTTAACTCGCCGTTTAAGGCGCTGTCTCGCTGTTGAAAGAGATCTTACTTTTTGCGTCCAGTGCTGCTTGATGGTCGACAGTTTACACTTGTTCAGCGTGTGATTTGCTTTCCTCAAGTTTCGAGCAAGTGCCCTAACTTTTGGAGTGAACTTTTTATTTGATGTTATGTAGCTAATCACGCACTGAACATTTGATGCATGCCGTCTCGCCGTTTCAATTTTGAACTGAAGCTGTGCAATACACTCGCGTGTCTTAGTTAGACGTACCGAAGTTTCGTTACTTCTATCGTCGCTAAGCAGGGAGACCGCCTTCTCGTAAACTACACAGTTCAGATTCCAGAGATTAACATCTACGGGGAGCAAATCCCGGAGAGCAGTATTAGCTTCAGCTAACTTGTTCATCCTAAGGAAGACTTTTTGGTGGATAGATCTCCTACTTCTCATGTTGACATTATCGTCTATCTGCAAAGGTGGTCTTGCTGGAACGGGTGGAATGTTCGCTGGAGGATGTTGCTCCTCTTCCTGTTGATAAACAGCTTCATATCCATTTTTTCGCAAGAAGGATACCTGACCTCTTAAATACTGAGGCGTTTTATGAGCATATTCCGGGTGCATATTGCCCCAACTGTCATGTAACCTCTTCATGAATCCTCTCCGCGCCGGTGAGCTTCTTTGCCAACAGGTAAGAAGGTCCCTCCTGAGTTGGTCCGACCATTTAAATCGATGTTCTCGCGTTTGTCCGGGGTCATTGCCTGGTCGTCACCTTGGTTCGTTCCTATTGCCACTCCCAACTGAACCATGGCCTCCATCCGAGAGAGGCCTATTGTGGGTGGCACTGCGCGATACTTGTGTCGTAACCGCATAATTCGTTGCATTGGGGAGTTAGCCCAAAGCAACGCGGCTGACTGCGAGAGCAGGAGCTCTCGGGCGATGGGGTCGCCACATCCCACAATTATTATTACTATTATTATCAAATTATTAGCATTACTAATTATTATTATCAATTATTAATTAATTGTTATAAAAATGAGGAAGCACATTTTTCTCTCAGGCTTAATATGGTTAATGCCCAATATGTCGAAGGCGTTTTTGGTTAATTAATAATAATGATTATTATCATTACTAATTATTATTATTAATCATTCATTGATTATTGATTATTAATTATTTAATTATTGAACCGATTTTACCATCAGCTGATAAGAGAGGTAGGTGATCACTTGTTTATATTAATATTGTACACTCGGTCGATAAGAGAGGTAGCAGCGTTACCATCAGTAGGGTGGGGAAGCAGGAGGACTATCCTTTGACTCAAGTCATCTTCATTTTCCCTCTCTATGCTGCTGCTGTTGACTATCTGAAACAAATGATACCAGTCGATCGTGCAAGCACGCTTTATATCCTCTGGTCCCCATTCACTCGTCACTATCCTACTCCCGACTGTGCTTGATCGCGGGGAATCCCAGCGTAAACCGAACACACATGCGAAACATGGGGAACAACCGTCGACGTTGAGGGAATACCAGCACGTATAGGACGCACTGGGGTGACACACAGTTTGGCGGTAAGGTAGGGAGCAACGTTACCATCGGTCGGTAAGGTAGGTATCTACATTGCCATCAGTCGGTAAAGCAGGGAGGTCGGTAACTTTTTATATTAGCATTTTAACATCGGTCGGTCAGGTAGGTATCTACATTACCATCAGTCGGTAAAGCAGGGAGGTCGGTAACTTTTTATATTAGCATTTTAACATCGGTCGGTAAGGTAGGTATCTACATTACCATCAGTCGATAAAGCAGGGAGGTCGGTAACTTTTTACATTATCATTTTAACATCGGTCGGTAAGGTAGGTATCTACATTACCATCAGTCGGTAAAGCAGGGAGGTCGGTAACTTTTTATATTAGCATTTCAACCTCGGTCGGTAAGGTAGGGAGATACATTACCATCAGTCGGTAATGAAGGAGGTCGGCCATTTTTTATATTATCATTTTACCATCGGTCGGTAAGGTAGGGAGCTACATTACCAGCATTCGGTGAAGCAAGGAGGTCGATCACTTTTTATATTATCATTTCACCATCGGTCGGTAAGGTAGGGAGCTACATTACCATCAGTCGGTAATGCAGAATTATCGGTAATTTTTATATTATCATTTTACCATCAGTCGGTAAGGTAGGTATCTACAGTATCATCAGTCGGTGAAGCAGGGAGGTCGGTAACTTTTTATATTATAATTTTAACATCGGTCAGTAAGGTAGGTATCTACATTACCTTCAGTCGGTAAAGCAGGAGGCAGGTAATTTTTTATATAAGCATTTTCTCATCGTTCGATAAAACAGGAGAGGCCGGTAGTGCAGACTCCCTGTCACAGATGGAGCCACATTTGATATTTCTGAAGCCTACTTCACCAGTTAGGGTTAAATAGGCATTGTTAACAGATAGCACCACTGTGAAATTAATAATTGTAATAAGGATTGTATCAATAGACGGTAGTGCATGTGTCGACCGTGAATTGAACCAATCAGGAGGGCTACCCTACCGACAAACAATGCGCGTTAGGATTCCCTGCATAGTGACACTGCAAGGGGAATCACCCTATTAAAATAAGCGAGCATGCGCAGTTTGATTCTCAAATTGTAGCGGGGCCAGCAGCAGTGGCCAATGAAGCAGAGTCGAAGTACCATCGCCCTGGATGAATATGAGGTACTGATTCGCAACACAGAAGACGCAGCAGCCATGATTTCAGGATTCAAAGATGGTGACTCTAAGAAAGAGTTTATTCATAGCTGGGTAAAACAATGTTCTACCAATATAGAAACACTAATATCCATACTGAATACTCTTTATTTGACATCTAAGAAGCAGAGATGCCTCCACATTATTAATCAACTAATCAGTTTGGAGGCCATTTTCCAACTGCACTTTAGACGTGGAGGATCTATAAATAAACCGGATGCAGCTGGCGAAGTAGACGATATCACCAACCGACTTCACTGGGCCGATTCCCAGAAAGCATTCCAATGTCAACTACAAACTAATTTAATAACAAACCTTGTACATATAGATATAAGTCATTTTTTGAACGATGCCTCTGTATTATTTCAAGAACGAATGCGATGTGTCTTAAATAAGTATGGGCCTGTCAAAGTTTACGGTGTGTTAGTAGCTAAATATAGACATGTAACGAAAGATGATCAATCTGTACATGTGAAAACATTTCTGGCCGAAACAAATGACATATTTCCGACGACATTGTTAGACGATTGGTTGAACGAACATATGAAACAAACAATCCTGCAAAAAGTTGAACAATTCCAGGAAACTGATTGATCCCTACCGTATCCAATTCAGAGAAAGCGCGCATGTATAAATGTAGAAAATAAGAATGATAATCAATGCTTTAAGTTGTAACAGAATTGTTACAATAAAAAGGAGCTCGGGGCGACCCAGCACGAAAGGGGTTGCCAGGCCGCACCCGAGAGAAGTCGGAATTCCCCGAAGGGACCCGAGATCACAAGCGATAACGCGACTGGCATCAGTCTCCGCTCGTACTCTCGACTGTCAATAGTAAGTCGCAGTTACCGGTTATTGTGGGGTTGCTCGACCCATAGTGTTGCCTCTCCGCCTCGAGAATGAGCCGTTTCGCCGTCCCAAGATAAGGAACTGGATCCTCGCTCTATGACGGTCCCCGTTCGGGTCACCGCCTCTCCGCCAGGGCATCCGACCGCCCTTATCATCCATCCGACCGTTCAGCCCTCGACAAAAGGTTTCCACCGGTGTAAGTGGGAATAAATACAATAATTTTTATAGAAGGAGTTATATTTGTGTTCGACCCTCTTTTCAGCGTCCTGTTCCCTCTTTCCCTACCTGGTAGGCCCCCCAGCCATACCTGGCGCCCAACGTAAAAACCCACACTTTTCCTTTACGATAAAAATTCCAAAACCTGCCGAGAAAGAGACACAAACTAGAATCAAACATTTCTTTTTTTTTTCTACTCGACTTTACTCTCGAACTTTTCTTGCGCATGCTATATGATCCTTATGCCTAATGCCAGCCGTTTAAAATTCACATGCAATATTCATACTTCATTGATACACGAATTTATTAATAATTTTTTATTGATGATCTAATTTATTTACCATGCTATGTGATTCGTTTTTAGATATTAACTATGTATTCGTTATATATATGCTCTCTGTGACAATTATTTAAAAACAACAATTTTTCGTCATGTGCGGAATTGACCAAGGTAGTTAAATAATACAACTAGCATCAGGAACCTGCTTCGAATTAGAAATTTCAAAAAGATTAAGTGAAATCGTTTAAGCTTAAAATTTTAATTTTTGGAAATATAGAAATAATGAAAACGAAAACGGAAAATCCAGAAGAATAAAATATATTGAAAAGGTTAGAAACGGATTCCAAAAAACTACTATCATAGTGCATAAAATATAACGAAAATTAAAACCTAAAATGGGAAAAATAATTCATTTGGGTTTGGCTTAAGTATTCCAAGCGGTCAAAACAAATATTTCGCGCGGGCTAACAAGCTCGCACGGGCAGCGAGCAATACACGCGACTCGTGGCAAGGTGACGCGACGTATTTTCAAAACAAAGGGTCCGACGACGAAAATAAACAGATTTTCGAACTCGGCAAGAAATTATTAGATAATTAAAGTCCTTATTAGAGTATACTGAAATATATCCAAATATAACCACTGAAATTAAAATAAAATGTAGAAACCTGATATAAGAATTTAATATAAGGTGTCATATTTTCACAAACCTAAATTAAAACTGAAGATAAATGTAACTTAGGTCGGGCAAAATCAAAAACAAAATGATTAACCCAACCATAATGGAAAACGATCACGACAATCTAGATTTGGAAATTGCCGCTGCACTTCCAAATCAAAAAACCGACAAAACCGATGACACACACAAAAGTAGGGGAGCCATCCCAAAAATAATGAACAGATCGTTAGGTCGCGGTAGAGGTTTCGCCAGGAAAAACGCAGAACCCCAATAATAAACATAACGGATAAAGACAGAATTATCCCACCAACAACAATAGATCTGACTCAAACTGAAAATAAAACTTTTGACCCCATCAACAATACACTCTTTTGGGATCATGAAGATTTACCAAATTAAGACGGACCCTACCCCAGAAACCAAACAAGACAGGAAATAAGTAACAAAAATTTCGATTGCGATTCCTTTTTAGAAAATAATACACAGTTCCTTTTTGAAACAGACGAGCTTCTAGAAACGGTAGAATTCAACGAATTTATGAATAAACAAAAAGAAAGATTTTTTAGAGAAAAGGGGAAAAAGACAAATAATTTAGGAATTAGACTGGACCCGCCAGAAAATAGTTCTTTCGAACATAGAAAGAAAACTATAGAGCCAAATACTAGGAAAAATATAAATGAAACTCATAATAGACAATCCGTTCAATCTAATTTTAAAAAAAGCTCAGAAGAATCTTGATTAACCCCCAATAATAATATCGACAATTATAACGAAGTACGAAATAACAACTTGAAATTACAATACACATACGACAACGAAACAGTACAGGACAGAACAAACTCAAAACAAAACAAACGACATAGACTCTCGACATCAAACAATAGAAAAAACAGACATTCAAGAATTCACATAAATAACCCAGACACAGATCACGAATCCGACAATGAATTAAATAACGAAAGAATTCCAGCCACGTGTTTTCCTTTCAACATGATACAAACGCCTTTCCAGATTATGAGTAATTGGCCAATCAAATTTCGGAATAATGAAGACGATAGTCCCGAGCTTTTCCTTGAAGAATTGAAAAGGTTTAAAAGGGGTTATAAAATAAACGACCGCGATATTTTAGAAAATTTAGACGCAATATTAATTGAAGACGCAAAAGACTGGTGCGAAATAAATAAAAATTCCTGGAGATGTTCATCTAATTTTTTTGAAGATTTTGAAAACGCGTATATCGACGAAAGATTTTCTGAGAAAATTAGGCAAAAAATTAAATTTTGTTACCAAAAAAGAAATCAAGACATCCATTCGTATTTAACGGAAATTAGAAAACTTTTCACTAAACTCTACCCTAGAAAAAATTTGGAATGGGAATTACGTAGAACATATGAAAACCTCAGAATAGTATACAAAATGTATATAAAAATAAACGATTTTGAAACTTTTGAACAATTAGAGGAGTTAGGTAAAGAATGGGAAACTGAGCTAGCCAAGTCAAAAATTCGATGGCAAGTGTTACAAATCACCGAACCAAAAATAGAGGACAGGATAGAACAAAAACGTAATAACAGTAGTGGGGATAACAATAATCAGGAAAATAATAAAGATGATAAAACGGGGAATTATAATGGTCAAAATAACAACAAAAGTGGATACCAAAACCAAAATTACCAGGGTAGAAATCATTACAAAAGTCGATTCCCATTTTCACCATTTGGATTTCCATTTCTACCTTCCCAAAATCAATGCCAACAAAATTTCAGACCACACTTCAAACCTAGATTCCCACCTGGTTTCCAATCAAATTATCAACCTAGATCCCAAAAGTATAGACCCAAATATCCCTACAAACCCTATTACCAAATGCTACCTATGTTCAACCAAATGTCATTAGGCTCGAAGCAAGGTCAAAACAACCCAATGATCGAATTCCCAAAAGAAAAAGACGAAAATAACTCAGAAAATAACAACGTCAAGCAAAATTCCGAAAAAACAAAACACGGTAATAAAAACAAAAAATTATTTAACAATAACATGGATCAACAAGAAAAAACAAGTCCCAACTCAGACAAAAAACAGGACTCGAATATAAAAATGAATGAGAACACAAATAATTCAAATTGCTATTATTGCGGTCTAACGGGACATTTTAAAAGAGAATGCCCTTACCACGCATATAACCAGGCAAACTGGAAGGGCGGGTACTAGGGCCAAAAATACTAAAACCTAGCACCGAAACGCCGGAAGTCTTAAATTCGGAGAAAGACGAAATAACAGAAACACGTTCTCATCTAATGACGAAATTCGAAGATAGCTTATTTCGAATTTTAGTGGATACAGGTGCCACAGATTCGTACGCTGGCAAGGAATTGCTGGAAAAAATCCAGAATTAAAAATTTTCATTTTTTAAACCCGTCTCGCGAAAATGAATGATCGCGAATGGCGAAATGGTCGATATAATTGGGCAAGTAGTAATCCCAATTAGAATCGGTAAACAGACAAAACAGGTTATGTTTAGGTTAGTACCAAAGTTAAATTCTGTAGGCATTTTAGGCACGGACATGCTAAAAATCCTAGGGATGACTCTACATTATCACTCTGAAACTTGGTGGATACCAGGGAGTCCCCCCACTTACTATCCAATGGAAATCTATCCAAACTCACTACCACTCCCCATAAATGAGAATAAAACTAAACCTGACATTGAAGTAAAAGAGAAAAAGGAAGCGAAAAACGAAAAATTTAGAGACGAACCAGCGATTGAAAAAGGAAAAAATAGAAATCCAGAGAGTAAACCGAAATTCGGAGGTAGCATTAACCTCAAAAGCACAAGAGAGCTTAATAAAAGTAACCCAACTGCAAAAGATAGCGAAATTCCCTCAATACCTATTAATCCTAACCAATCCCCAAAAACCAAGAACGCCCAAATTCCTGTAAGAAATCCTAGGAAAGATATCCCCAGCTTAATGAGCATCCCTACAAACAACAAATTCCAACCCCTAGAGAGCATCCCCACCCCCGACACTAGCGACGATTCGTGCATAGAAGACTCATTCAATTTAAACAAACCTAAAATTAGAAAAAAGAGTATGAACAATAATACAGGAAAAATTTATCTTAATAGCGAATACGAAAACAAATACAAAAATTGCGATGTCAATCTTTGGAAAGATAACAGAGTTGCCAACCGGAAAAAATCGGAAACTGAATCTCAAAAAGTGAACGAGATATCAGAAAGGGATAATAGGAATCAATGGATTCATTTTAAAATAAAGCGGTTAAGTTAAATAATATTACGGATACATTAGGAAAAATCGACGAACAAAATTATTGTTCGCCAGAATATTGCGAAGGTATTGTAGAGCTTAACGAAAGCCAACAATCCCAATTAGAAAACCTTTTAGAAAACAAAACAACCATACACCAGGGAAAAGAGCATAGGGCGACTCATTTAATGAAACATAAAATTGACGTCCAGGGCCACGACCCCATTAAACAGCGATATTATCACGTGAGCCCAAAAATTAAGGAAATAATTTATCAGACAGTTGATAAATTATTAGAACAAGACATAATCGAACCGTCTTGCTCTGATTGGTCAAACCCTATAGTGATGATCAAAGAACCGGGTAAAGATTATAGATTCTGTTTAGATTTCAGAAAGGTTAATAATATTACTAAAAAAGACCTCTACCCAATCCCACTCATGACAGAAATACTGGACACTTTAAGATCGGTAAAATTTATCTCCAAAATTGATTTAAAATTGGCTTATTTACAAATCCCATTAGAAGAAAATTCAAAACCAATTACAGCATTCACAGTCCCTGGAAAAGGCATGTATCAATTTAAAAGGATGCCATTCGGTTTAACCAATGCTCCAACCACTTTCCAGAGACTGATGGATAAAATCATCGCTCCACATTTGAAGCCAAACGTTTTTTTGTTATTTAGATGATATTGCAATGATAACACCGAATTTTGATGATCATTTGAAATATTTAAATATCGTATTAGATAAAATCAATGAGGCAAATTTAACGATCAGCCCGGACAAATGCGAGTTCGGCTGCTCGGAAATCAAATACTTAGGTTTCAAAGCTAACGACAAAGGACTCCAAATAGACGATGAAAAAATACAACCAATTCTAGAATTTCCAAAGCCTAAAAGTATTAAACAATTACAACGCATAATTGGGATGGCAAGTTGGTACAGGAAATTTATCCCACACTTTGCCGAAATAATAGAACCGATGAACAGACTACTGAAAAAAGATAAAAAATGGGATTGGGGATTAGAACAAGATGAGGCTTTCCAAAAAATCAAAGATCTCTTAACTTCAGCACCAATTTTAACATGCCCAGATTTCACGCAACCCTTCCTACTCGGAACCGACGCGAGTAACACGGGGTTAGGAGCTGTACTTACACAAACAATCGAAGGTGTAAATTACGTAATCGCTTACGCGAGTAGAAGCCTAAACGGCGCAGAATCTCGGTACTCGGCATCAGAAAAAGAAGGCCTAGCGGTAGTTTGGGCCATACGAAAATTCAGGCCATACTTAGAAGGTTACAGCTTTAAAGTAATCACGGCCCACTTAGCGTTAAAGTGGCTCCACAACCTAAAAAACCCCACAGGCCGATTAGCCAGATGGGAATTAGAATTACTAGAATATGACTGCGAAGTCATGTATCGTAAAGGTAGTTCAAATTTAGTCCCTGATGCTCTCTCGAGATCAGGAGAACCAATGAAAAATATAGCCTTCGCGTTAGCTTGTAGCATAAAAAAACCAAAAGCGGACAAAAATGACAAAACAGACGACTGGTACTCTGCAAAATTCAGACAAGTGACAAAAAGACACGAAGAACACGGAAAATGGCGAATCAGAGATTCGCAACTCTATTTTTACAGAACTGACCCACTTAAATCCACTCTCTTACCAGACTCAAACCCTTGGAAATTAGTCATACCCCAAAAACTAAGACGTCAAGTTTTACGGGAAAATCACGATGAAACCCAGGCAGGACATTTAGGCTCAGAGAAAACTTACGCGAGAATTTCCGAACATTACTTCTGGCCAGGGGTATATTCGGACGTTATCAGTGACGTAAAAAACTGCCAGACTTGTCAAAGAGTAAAACCGGGTAACCAAAGTAAAGTAGGATTAATGGGGAAAAGAACAGTCGAAGAACCATGGACCATGGTAGCAGCTGATATCATGGGACCATTACGGATTTCAAAAAAGAGAAAAAACCAATACATTCTAGTGTTTGTAGATTTATTTACAAAATGGGTCGAAATAATACCGATCAAAAAAGCGAACGGAACAACGATAGAGTCAGAATTTCATAAACGTGTCATTTCGCGTTGGGGAACACCGCGGATTCTTCACACAGATAACGGAACGGAATTCATAAATAAAATACTAAGAGAATTGACAGAAAAATTCGGCATCAGGCACACGAAAACGCCAAAGTACTGCCCCCAAGCAAACCCAACCGAGCGATACAATAGGACAATCAAACAAATAATTAAAACCTATTTAGATAACGATCACTCTACCTGGGACGAAAACATAGATGACCTACAATTTGCTATGAATACTAGTAAAAATTCATCAACACAATTTACCCCTGCGTTCTTAAACTTAGGTCGTGAATCAGAACCACTCCAGTCCCTAAGAAAAAGTTTAGAACCCGATAGCGAGATAGAATTCCAAAGCGTCGACAAATGGACCGACAGATTAAGAAAGTTGCAAATAATAAAAGAAGAGGTTCAGAAAAATTTAGATAAAGCAAACGAAAGACAAGCTAACAGTTACAATTTGAGAAGAAGACCAGTAGAATTTAAAAAAGGAGATAGGGTTTTAAAAAGGGTAACCAAACTATCAAATAAAGCGGATAAAGAAGCAGGTAAACTTTTCGACCAGTATGAAGGTCCATTTACTATTAAAAAGAAAATATCCCCAACTATTTACGAATTAAAAAAACTTAAAGGAAAAAGCATCAGGGAATGGAACATAAACGATCTCAAATTGGAAAAGGGTACATGAACACACAAAAACCAACGAACTTAGATTACAATAATTCAGGTTTAAATAATGGCAAAAGGCAGGGGATCAATAGCACTAAATAAATAATACGACTCAAATAACAAACAGAACAAATAAACTCACTCAAACTCCGAGGACAAATTAGACAGTACAAACCTTTGATTTCAGGAAAATGGAAGAACACCCGAGGTGCCACTTATGCCAAAACCTCATAACAGTGATCAAATATGAGGACCACCTTAGAGAATACCGAGCCTGGGATTGGCTTCGAAGAAGAATCGCCGGAGCCGAGGAAAAAAACCTCAACTATCATCCTCACAGACACGTGAGACAGGCGTTCAAAAACATCGAACCACTAGGAATCGGATACAGCATCACCGATCTAACATCCGAAACTAAAAACCGAGTAGTTCAGGATCTAAAGTTCAAGGCAATTCTGGGACACCTAAAATATAAAAATAAAATCACTTGGGAAAAATATACAAGCTTCAAGAACGACCAAAGAGAAAGACAAATATCGGAAGAGAGGGAAGAAAACCAAAGGAAAGAAGAAACCGAAGAAAAAATCCGAAAGAGAGAGAGAAATCCCGTGGCAAAACGTTCTACATCAAAGGGAACAACAGCAAAGGAAAAAACAAGAGGAAGAACAAAAAAAGACAGCAGAAGAGGAACAGATAAGAACATAGTGGAAGAACCACAGGGAGAGGAACAACAAAGAACACGAAGAATGGCTAAAACAATACAAAAAGAAAAACAAATAATAAGAAAGACAACGCGGTAGAACGACCAATATAATTTAACCATCCTCTCCGTAATCTTCCGACACCTTTGGTTCAACGCATCAAATAATGTTAAATCCATTAAGGAAACATTTATCCATTCTATTTTTTAGTTTTCCTCGACGCGTATTCCAATAACCATCATCAAATGCCTTAATTTTACTCTATTAAGTAACCTATACCAATAATTTGGATATTACCAAAACGATAAAAATATAAATCTTCACGGATACAAACCTTACACGAAATCTGTATCCCATTTATGATTTAATAAACAAACAAAAAAATATATAATACTCAAACAAGACAGAACCATAAGGTCTCGACTACAAAGAACTCTTTCTCCCTATCCTTATTTATTTTTTTTAGAGACACAAAACAACCTTGGACGAAAACTGGAAAAAGACGATATATAAGAGCACAACAATTCTGGAGAATGAAATAAACGAAAACTCGGAGGGATTCCACTGCCAATTTTGTAAAAGATTAATTCCCAGGCCAATATATTTAATACACGACTCTTTTTACAACAAACGACCCTACAGACACCAAAAAAATTTCACTACTCCAAACACTAATAAAACGACTTACTTACAAGGGAACTGGGAATTTATAAACAAACAAATACAAAAACTACTAAAACTAGAAATAGAAGAATTCGAAATCGAACTAAACATTGACAGTACAACGGTTGACGATTTGAACAGGGAACTTTATGGCTTCTTCGCTAGAGAAATTAGCATCATACCTCGACAAATACAAAATAGTAGGTAGAGTCTTTTCAAATTTAAGTGCTGAAAAAATTAAATTGCTAACGCGGAAAGGAGTTTTTCCTTATGAGTACTTTCACCTGAAGGAAAATTCTATAGCACATTGAATGACTCTACAATTTCCGATTAAGATTATGAGCATGCGCAACGGGTATGGCCAGAATTTGATTGCAAAAATCTTGGCGATTATGTGTATCTTTACATGAAAACGGATGTTTTACTACTTGATCTTCGAAAACTTTCGTGATTAGTGTCTGAAAGCATATAGCCTTTATCCAGCACATTATTATACAACTCCTGGTTTGACCTGGGATGCCATGTTGAAATATACTAGAGTAAAGCTTGAACTCCTCACTGACATTGATAGAGTCCTTTTTATTGAGCTACGTATAAGGGGTGGAGTTAGTCAATGCTCCAATCGTTATGCCAAAGCCAATAATCCCTATATGGAAGTTTACAATGACAATGAGGAGATCAGCTATATAGTATATTTTGACGCCAACAACCTCTATGGTTTGGCAATGGCACAAGCGCTTTCATTTAGTGATTTCGAGTGGGTATCAAATGTTGACAATAGCTTCGACAATTTCCTTGAAACTGATTTTGATTACCCCGAAGAACTTCAAGATACTCACAGTGATTTACCTTTCTGCCCTGAACACTCGAAACCACCAGGGTCAAAGCAGGAGAAACTCCTAACTACCCTCCTACCGAAACGAAAGCACATTCTCCATTACCGTCAATGAGAACAAGCTTTAGCAAACGGTCTTCAGCTTGTTAAAATCCATCGCGCTCTTAAATTCAATCAAGCTCCATGGTTAAAATCATACATAGATTCTAACACTGAAAAGAGAGCTGCAGCTAAAAATGAGTTTGAGAAAAACATTTTCAAATTCATGAACAATGCTGTGTATGGTAAGACAATGGAGAATGTGCGTAAACTTGTAGATGTTAGACTCGTGACAAAGTGGGAGGGTAGGTATGGAGCAGGAGCCCTCATATCTAGACATAATTTCCACAGCCGAGCAATCTTCCATGAAGATCTAGTGGCTGTGGAACTTAGGAAGACTGAGGTTTTGATGAACAAACCCATCTATGTTGGGCTTAGTGTGCTGGACATTTCGAAAACCTCGATCTATGACTTCCATTATGGTGATATGCTTGAAAAATATCGTAAAAAATGGAAACTGCTATACACAGACACTGATAGCTTAGTTTATGAAGCTAAATGTCTAAATATTTACATGGATATAAAAACAAGATATCAACAAGCTTGACACATCCGATTATCCTGTAAATAACGTTTACGGTATGCCTCAAGCCAACAAAAAAGTTCGAGGCCTCATGAAAGGTGAGTGCAGTGGACAGGTCATTACTGAATTTGTTGGCTTCAGCAGTGGCGGACTGGGTACCTTGGGGCGTCCGCAGGAAGTCGATATGTAGGGGCGCCTCCCTGAAAAGCAAAAAAAAAAAAAAAAGGCAGAAGACACCATCGTTTTCTGTGCCACTTGTATAATGATTTATAACTATTATTATGCGAAAAACTGTTAATCTCGATCTTGATCTCTCCAGAAGAAAATTTATTAATATACTAAGAAATTAATCCGACTCAATTCAGTTCAATCCGAACCAAATTTTTAGTCCAAATGAATCCGAATACATCCTAACTCGGATTGACCCGTTAATTTATAGGAAAAGGATTTCAAATCCTTTCGTTTTCACAATAATATGTTGAAACGTTTAAAGTTTTACGAAATAATTTTGAACTATTTATAGTTTGATAAACGCAGATAATTAATACATTGCTGACGCTTTATATAATGAGAAAAAATTCTGTTAGATGCAAGAGAATACAATTTTTTTTTGGATAGTTACAAGTCCTGGAAGGACAAACAAATTAATCCTCACAAAACTTTTATTTGCTTTGGAAGTATAATTTGGAATTCATGTACGATGTTACGTGTTGATGATTATTAACTAGCTTATAGAGTACGATATGTTTACAGAGTACCATTTCAATTAAATTCCTTCTGCTTTCTCTTGTTCAATAATAAAAACATTCAAATTGTTCAACAAAAAAAAAATGATGGTAGAGGGCACCTACATGCCTCAGGGGGGCGCCTGATAGGGTGGGCGCCGGCGGGGTTTCCCGCATCCTAGCCTATGGCCAGTCCGCTACTGGGCTTGAGGAGTAAGATGTACAGCATCCGCGTGAATGGCCAAGATTTTGCAAAGAAAGCCAAGGGTATAAAATCAGGTGTTGTACAGAAATCTATCAAGTTTGATGACTACGTTGATTGTTTGACAAAAGCTGCGATTCAAACTAGAACGCAGTATATCATTAGATCACGTTTTCATCAAGTTGATACGGTCAAACTGTCAAAAGTGGCCTTAAGCCCCTTCGATGACAAACGGTATCTTTTACCTGAAAGCATCGATACGCTAGCTTGGGGCCATTATAAAGTTGAGGATCATGATACCGATGTAAACAACCTATAAATCGACGGACATATTGTAAATAGTTTATAAGTCGATGAAAAATATTGTCGGGATTGATCATGGTTGTAAAAACATGAATAAATGAGATTTTTTTATACACATTTCAAATATTTCTATTTGATAAAACCTTACATCTGATTATATATACATATATAAGTTTTCAATATTAATTTTAATGTTAGAATAATATAAGTTTAATGATAATTTAATGTTCAGCTAACGTTGAAGTAACATTGAGCTAACGTTAAGCTAATGTCACTGTAATGTTACGCTAACGTTAAAGTAACGTTAGGATAACGTTAAAGTAACATTGCGGTAACGTTAAAGTAACGTTAACCTAACGTTAGAGTAACTTTAAGCTAACCTTAAAGTAACGTTAGTCTAACGTTGAAGTAACGTTAAAGTAACGTTAAGGTAACGTTGAAGTAACGTTAAGCGAACGTTACAGTAACGTTAAAGTAACGTTGAGCTAACGTTGAAGTAACTTTAAGGTAACATTAATGTGACGTTAAAGTAATGTTAGGCTAACGTTACAGTAACTTTAAGCTAACGTTAAAGTAACGTTGAAGTAACGTCAGGCTAACGTTAAACTAACGTCAGGCTAACGTTACTGTAACGTTAAAGTAACGTTAAAGTAACGTTGAGCTAACGTTAAGCTAACGTTGAAGTAACGCTAAAGTAAAGTTAAACTAACGTTAAAGTAACGTTAAACTAACTTTAAGCTAACGTTAAAGTAACGTTAAGCTAACGTTAAAGTAACTTTGAGCTAACGTTAAGGTGACGTTAAGCTACCGTTAGAGTAACGCTAAGCTAACGTTAGGCTTACGTTAAAGTAACGTTAAGCGAACATTAAAGTAACGTTAAGCTAAAGTTAAAATCACGTTAAGCTAAAGTTGAAGTCACGTTAAGCTAAAGTTGAAGTAAGGCCACTTTAACGTTAGCTTAACGAGGACAAAAAATAAAAATCATTGTTTGGATTGATAGTGAGTGTATACAAGTAAACCATAACTAAAAAAAAGTTTTGAGTATATCTATGATTGAAACATTACGTTAAAGAAGTCTAATATATAGATAGATAAACGTTTATTCTTCAGCCTGCTGGCCTTAAAAAATTGACTTGCTTACACATCCATTTTTTACAGAATTTCCTTAAAACTAACCCTTAAGAACTAACATCCATCCATTCCTTATCTCTAAGCCGCACGCTCGTATCGCCTTGCCTTCCTTGCTTCGCCTCGCCTCGCTCGCATGTCCCTACTTTTTCGCATTGCCTCGCTTGCCAACCTCTGTTTTCGCAGCTAATACCTATTACTTATCTACTATTTACAATATTTACATCTTACTTATATCTAGTTTCTCTCCTATTTACAATCATTCCTTCTCCACTCCTCTTCCTCCTTCCTTCTCTTCATCTCCATCTTACCCACCACTCCCTTCACCCATGCTACTGCCCTTTTTTCCCCCTTTTCATGCAACAATGCCTCCATGCTTATCTCACTTCTTTCCACCTCCCCGCACTCCTCCAGCCAGTGCTCCACTCTTGCATCCCCCTTTCCGCACAGTTCACACATCCTCTTCTCTCGAGAGAGCCAAAACCTATTAAAACCCTCCATACAACCACACCTCATCCTCGCTATAAGTTCCTGACTTCCTTTCTCTCCTTTCACACACAAATATTGCGCTCTTGCCCTTGGCATAATCCACACATAGTTCCCGTTAAATCTTGACTCTCTTATTCTCTCTTCCCCTTCTGTCTTCTCTCTCCATGCTATTTTGCTTAACCAATTCATAAACCTTCCTTCCTTCCTCGTGCATCCTTCTCACTTCATCCATCTGCAATCCATTCATTCTAAAATACCGTTCCCTCTCCGCCTCCATCTTCCCACCCCCTCCCCTGTTCTCCTTCTCCCACCAACACTCCCTAACCAGCCTACTTCCCCCCTCTTCCAAAAATTTATCCTCATATTTACACGCCCGGCTCCCTGCTAGAATTCCTACACTCGTACTCCCCGTCTCCCTCCTGACAATATAATTAGGCGTGTTCCTTGCCAACCCCAGGGTCCACTTTACATACCTCTCCTGCGTTCTATTTACCTCTTCACTTTCCTTCCACCCCCACACCTCTACCCCATACAATAGCACACTCATCACTAGTGAATCAAACAATTTCATTCTCCTTCCAAAGTCATCTGCGAATAACTTCATTCCCAACCCCCACACCTGCCTCATCACCACATTTGCCCTCCTCACTCTCTCTTTTATGTGACCATCCACTCCCCCATTCCTTCGAAACACGAAGCCCAGGTACACAAACTCTTTAACCTCCTGTACCTCCTTTCCCTTCCACTTCCACTCCCTTCCCTTATCCCTTCCCCCTCCTTTTCTGAACACCATAACCTTGGACTTTTCCGCATTCAGCTCTAACCCCTTTTCATCCAGGTATCTTCTCAACCTCTTCATCATCTCCTTTAAGGCCTCCTCGCTGGTTGCCAGCAACACTATGTCATCTGCATACGCTAGTGACCAAATTCTATCCCCTCCTATCCTTACTCCTCCTACCACCCCGGCCTCCAGCTTACTTTCCATATCCGCAATTAAAATCGCAAAAAGCGTTGGGCTAAGTGGACACCCTTGCCTTAGACCCCTATCCATCCAGAATCCCTCGGAAATCCCCTCCCCTCCTCTTACCTTGTGTTTGGTCTCTTCATATATCTCTCTTACCCTTTCAATTAGGCCTCTCTCTACTCCCCTATCCTCCATTGCCTCCCGCAACCTCCCCCTATCCACCGATGGAAACGCGGCTTTGAGATCCACAAAAAACGCATACACTCTCGTCCCCTTCTTCGCTAATTCTCTATCCACCACGTGCTGCATCACGTAGATATTGTCGATAGTACTCCTACCCGCCCTAAATCCCGCCTGCGTCTTCGGCAATATTCCTTTCCCCTCGACATCCTTCCGCAGTCTCTCTGCCACTACCATCGCGTATACCTTATACGCCGTATTCATTAGCGTAATCCCTCTATAATTTTCCTGCCTATCTCTATCCCCTTTCTTATACAGTGGCACTATTAGCCCTTCTCTCCACCCTCCTGGGAATCCCTCGCCCCTCCATACTTTCTTCACTACCTCCTTCAGCCTCTCCCTAACCTCTTGTGTACTAAACAGCCATGCTTCGTTCTCTACCCCATCCAGCCCTGCTGCTTTTGACCTTTTCAACTTCCTTATTTGCTCCTCTATCTCTTCGTCATTCAACTCCTCCATCTCTGCCTCCCCCGTTCTTCTACTTCCCCCATCCTTCTTCCTTGAATCCGAGCCCTGGAATGATTCTTTGAAAAACTCTCTCCACTCCTCACTCCCTATCTTCTCGCTAACCCACACCCTACGCTTCCTAAACCTATTTATTATCTTCCAGACGTCCCCTTTTGTCTTCACATTCGCTAACTCCTCTTCCAGATCTTTCTCCTTTTCCTGTTCTTTCTTCTTACACACCAATCTAAACCCCTTCCTCATTTCTACGTACTCCTCGCTTCTCGCATTACCCTCTTTCCACTTCTTGTACTTCCTCTTCACCTTCCTCTTCATCTTTTTACATTCCCTATCCCACCACGGTTTCACCATTCCTTTCTTCTTCTTTCTAAATACCTTCTTTTGCACACAACCTTTCACCTTCTCTTTCAGATCCTCCCATATCTCTTCCACCGACTCCCCTCCAAAGCGTACCTTTCCTAGCTCCTCTTGATACCTCTCCACCGCCTCCCTCGTCCAAGTCACCCTCTCCCCTATCAAAACTTCTTCCCTGCCTTGTCTTCCGCCACCCTCACCTCTTATCCACAGACTCAATGGCTGATGGTCTGATTCCACCCTCCCCTCTACTGCGAAATTTTCCGTCTCCTCCCATCCTTGCATATTCATGACCACATAATCTATCACCGATACCCCCACCTTACTTACATATGTGTATTCTCCCTCTTCGTCCCCATTTGCCATACCATTCGCCACTGCCCACCCTCTATCCTCCATCCAGTCCCTTAGAATCTCCCCCTCCTTATTTATTACATTATCCTTCGATTTCCTCTCGAAGCTCTCCCCTTCCCTGTAAAGTCCCCCTTTGCTCCCCATTCTCGCATTTAAGTCCCCACCCAGTACCACCATACCCTCTTCTCTTTCGCCCAGCAGGTCTTCCACTCTTTCTTTAATTCTTTCCATCCCATCCTTGTTGTACACTGTCACAAACTTACACTTTATCCCTCCTATTTTTATTTCCCTCATTTGCACTCCCTCCCCCTCTTGCTCTCCATGCACTTTTTCCTCTAATCCATCTCTAACCCCGGTTATGATTCCCCCACTGGCCCTTCCTTTCTTCTTCACTCTGACCGCCTTCTGAAGTCTCTACCTATACCCCCTTGGTAGCTTTGGCTCTATTCTATCCCATTCCTTTCTTTCTACCCACGTCTCTACCAGTCCAACAACATCAAATTCCTGGATATACCGCCAGAACTCCTCGTCCTTCTTCTTTACCCCTGCTACGTTCCAGTACAGCACCTTCACTACTCCTCTACCCTGCGTTACCCCCACCCCCCTACTTCCTACGAAACAAATCCCCCTGCACTTCCTTCAACACCTCTCTCTCCTCATCCCACACCCACATCTTCCCGTCTACTCTTATTTTTCTACATCCTACCTTCGCCGATCTCCCTTCTCTCTTCTCCCTCCTCGCCCTGTCGTAAAGTATTCTCTGTACATCCCTTTCCTTTCTTGTCAAATCGTGATCTATGAAAACTCCCGCATCCTGTATCCTACTCTTATTCCGCATTACCCCCAGCTTTTCTTCCCAGCTCTCCAACTCCACAACCGCCACTTCCTTCTCTTTCCTCCCCTCCAACTTAATTTTCCCTACCCTGCCTTTAACCCACCCTATGCTCTGTAGCAGCTTTTCCACGCCCTCCCTTTCTTCTCCACTCTTTAACTTCAACCCTCTTGTCACAATATTATTTCTCCTGTCTCCCTTCTCTTTTCTCTCCATTCTCAACTCCATTGCCCTAATCCGTTCCCTATCCGCCCTCTCCTCCTTTTCATTCCTACGCTCTCCTACTTTATCTTTTATCATATTCTCTACCCTTTCCCAAATACCTTTAACCTCACTTCCCCCACCTTCGTCACCTACTTCCATTTCCGTCCTGCCCTCCACCATCTCAAGTCTCTTTTCCGTCCTTTCCTGCCACAGCCTGATCTCCTCTCCCATCTGCTTTATTTTAACTTCCTTCTCTTTCCTTTCCCTCTCTAACCCCTCTACTCTCTCCCTCATCTCTTTCATCTCCTTTTCCCATTTCTCATCTCTAATTCTCATTTCTTCCCTCATACCTTCCACCTGCTCTTTAGTCCCCTTCACGTCCTTCCTTAGCTCCCTGATCTCGCCTACCAGCATCCCGATAGCCTCCTTCTCTGACAATCCCTCCATTTTTTTTGGGGGGGGGGGTGACCTACGTGCTCTCACGCTTTTTTTGAATGGACTCTCCAATTCGCTTTTGTCCGGACTCTCTCGGCTGTCTCTCTTCCTCTTCAAGAGATCCTCCCCGTCACTTGTGCTCGACTCTCTCTCCCTTACCTTCTCGCTTCCTTCGTTCCCCCTTCCCCCTCTCCCAGACGCGCTACTCGACCCCGAGCCACGCCTTGTTGTCCGTCGTGGCACGTGGAAAATTTCCTCCCCGTCAATTTCACTAGCAGCACTGACAGCACTCTCACTGCTTACCTCCCGCTCTGCCGCCGGTAACTGGGAATTCTCCATGCAATACCCACCGCGGCCGACAGATGTCTCTGCAGCTTCGCCGCCAAATTTTCCCTCTATTTCCCTTGTTTTTTTGTTTTTTTTCTTTTTCTATAACTTACGGCCCCTGCAGACACCCCTTTCTCTCCCTTCACATCCCCTAACTCTGCTATAACCACCCCTGAGCCCTCAAATACCCAAGACTCCCGACCGCAAGCTCCTCCGACTGCTTGCCAACCTAACCTCACTTTCACTATCTAACTTAATCCCACCTCACTCCCTCGTCAAAAACTACTTTTTATCTCCCCAATCCACCCCACACAACTCTACTCACCTCCTCGGCTTCCACCCTCACACTCCACTCACACCTTCCATACAAATTCAGTAAAATCCTCTCACCACCTGTCACCAAACACGTTCTCACTTCCGCCACCAACACGCAAGTCCAAGAAGTCTAATATATTATAATTCTATGTTGAATAGAATGATACTTGTAATAACCAACGTGAATTATTTTCATTGAGTAGAATAAGATTTTTTCTAATTAAATACGAATGTTTGAGTTTCAGATCTTCAATGCATAGAAGCTCTCAGAAAACCGTTGTCCGAGTTGATGTTGAATAGTGGTAAAATAAAAAAGTTAAGGTAAAAAATGAAAACTTAAACATAAAATTTGTATAAAATCATTTTCCTTGAAAAAGTGGTAATCTGAAACAGAAAAAAACCTGAAATAGACAAAAAAAATCTGCCCGCCTCGCGGGCACATTCTCATCGCGCGCGGCTCGCTTCGCTCGCAAGTTTGATTGCTCCTAGAGCGCGCACCCGTTGGCTCTTGCGCTTTGCGCTCGGACACATTTACCTGACGCTTCCAGCTTGGTTCCTCTAGGTTTTCGAAATTCGTATGGTCGCTATTGCGCGCTTCGCGAGGTAATACTCTCTCAGTAAACTTCATCATCATGACATGCTTTCGGTTTAATTACGTCAGTTTCACATAAAAAGGAGAACTAATTTACTTAAGGTTCTATCGACCTTAAGGAACACATTCTCATCGAAACACTCGCGCTTCGCGCTCGATATGTGGTCGTCGCGCTTCGCAACGACTATATGTTACGTTCTATGTTCTTCAGATAAAAATGACTAAATTTGTATTTGATATCAAATGAAGAAGGGAATTCCATTACTTCAGCGTATATTTCCGTATCTTTCTAATAAATCATACAATTTGAAAGATTTTTTCCAACTACCTGAAAAGGGGAGAAGAAAAGTATCCAAGTCGTTTTTGGAACATATATATAATAAATTTTTAAATGGTTATTGAAAAATGGATATTTGACAGAAACCGGTTGGGGGGGGGGGGGTCAAACCTTGCACAAATCTAAGACCTTCTCTGATGAGAATGTAAAAATACAAATTTTCAAGTACCATGAGAAATGATGATTATTTTATTGTTTCAATCGTTAGAAATAGTATTGGGAACATAAAAACAATGAAGTGATGTGAAAAAACACACACGAGATGAAAAAGGAATGAAATAAGAAAAGTTTTGATGAGAATGTGCCCACTTATCGGTTTTTGATTTTTCCATGTTAATGTTCTTTTTTACGCCTAAAAAAACGCTACACATCCCATCGAAAAGTGACCAATAACAAATTTGTAGATCTTTTTTTTACGCACAAATTTTGTTTAATCATAATTTGTCGTATCTTGCATAGTTTGATCGTAAAATTGAATTTTTGGATTTTTGATTATTTTTTGTGCAATGAAAATGTGAATTTTCGATTTTTCAAGAAAATTAAAAAAGTCGTTATGATGGTATTGTAGGGCGTGCAAGAGGAAACATTTTTCTTGTCTTGACTTTTTTCCGTATCGTGCGTTGTTTGACTGAAAATGTTAATTTTCGTTTCTTCTTTTGGATTTTGAAAATGCTTTAACTCTGAAAATTTTCACTTTATCGAAAAATGTTAGGAAAATAGATTGTTGGAATTTCCGAGTGCTATGAAGAGCCGCACATATAATTTTCAAATTTTGAAAAAAGTGGTCTCAACAATTTTCCAAATGCTCTTAATTTTTGAATTTTCACCCAAAATAGCTGGCTAACGAACTTGACCTTCATTTTAGGACACTTGAAGAGTATACCAATGCTCAATCGAATCTGTCAATTCTTTCGAAAGTTATCGTGCTAACAGACTAAAAATCTACATACAGACCCACATACACACATACCTACATACAGACAGACACATTCACGAAAACCTGTTTTTTGGGTTCAGGGGGTCTCAAAACGTGGACATTTGACAAAAAC
>CAKNXH010060644.1:0-27014 GCA_932178445.1 Andricus quercusramuli
GCATGATACGGAGAGGATACGATGTGGATACTATAAGGATACGCTGTAGCGTATCCGCTCCGTTCGTTCGGTCCGCCAGGGACAATTATGGGTACAGATGGGGAGTGACCGTCAGATGACCGATTTCCGGTAATATGACTGTCACCTGACCGGACAAGTGGAAAAAGTGGAAATCATGTTATTAGGCGAAAAAATTGAATTAATATCATATATATAAACCACACAAAACCTTTTTATTAGTGAAACAAATTTTTTTCCCCTCCAAAAAAGTGAAGAAAAAGAAATAAGTACGTAAAAAGTGATCGTATATCGTTGCTGTCAACGAACATAACCCATTACACATGAATAGTTTTCAAATCTTGAAAACTAAGAAGTACACTTTTTTAAAAAAGAAGCCAAAACGATGATTTTGTGTGAGTTTTATTATCCAATAAATGGTATAAAATTTAGTTTGTAGTATTTTCTTATGGTAGGTGAACCTAACCTGTATGTATAAGTGTTAAAAGGGAAATTATACCATGTTAATAAACTACAAAAGTATTTGGGTTTCATTTGAATAATTCCAATTTGTATATATTTGGTTTAAGAATTTACACGCTTAACATTTTGCCGTTTCAAATCTAAGTTTTTCAAAATTATATAATTTTTTATTTAAACCCTTTATTTGTAAATAACTGTATAATAGAGAAGGTTAGAAATGGAATAATTTCATCTTAACTAAATTAAAAAGTATTTGGGGTTAATTTAAATCGTTCAAAATTGTAAAATTTTGCTTTAAAATTTAATTGTTCAACCTTTTGTCATTTCAATTTTGAATTGTTCATAATTGTAAAATTTTAAATTAAAATCCTGTATACTTGAATAATTGTAAAGTGGAAAAGATTTACATTATAATAATTTCGCGTGATAACAAAATTCAAAGAATTCAAAAATACTTGGTCAACTATAAATTCATAACACTTTAAACGCACTTTTAAATGCTTTAGCATTCTCTCTTATTCTTTACAATTTAGATAAGTTGTTCAAAATCAAACAATATCCAAATGAAAATCTTAAGAATCAAAGCAATGTTCAATTGAAAATGTGTAAAGAATAATTTCAATGAAACTTCAGAAATGAGAGAATTCCAAATTAAAACCGTTTAAAATTCAGGAATTCATCATTAGTTCAAATTTGAATAGCTCAAGCTTTTACATTTCTAGTTTTGAATTTGTAGTAGGTAAAAGTGTTTTTGGAGAGCCTCGAAATAACGTATTTTTAAATTTTTATGCTTTTGGAAAATCCAAATTAAAACGCTTATAAATTTAAAATCATTAGACTGCACTGTTAAAAATTTGCAGAAATCTTTAAAGTTGGGATGTGCAAAAATTTCAAGCTATTTTACACCTATAAGTTCAAAATTTTCTGGCCGATAAATTTTGAATCTTAAATTGAAAATAAGAACTGCACTTTGTAACTTTTATGTTCTTCAAATTTCTAATCAAGTTAAATTCTTTTGACAAAACATCTAATAGTCGATATTTTACCTTAAAAAAAAGACAAATATTCAACCAAAAAGGATGACTTTTCAACGAAACAGTTAAATTTTCTACAAAATGATTACATTTTTAACCAAAAATATGAATTTTCCAACAATAAGGTTAATTTTATGCTGAAAAGACAAATGTTCATTTAAAAAATTAATTTTGAATCAAAGAAAGAAGCTTATTTTGAATCAAAAAGATGAATTTTTAACTAAAGTGATGAATCTTCAAACAAAAAAATTAATGTTTAACAAAGTTATCTCTATTTTGTTGAGAACAAGATACACGAATTTATTTAGTTTCTTGAGAACTTTCGAACTAAAAAAAAACTTGAAAAATAAAAGCCTCATACTATAATCGCAAAACCAGAATATAGGTTTGACAGCAACAGCGAAAATTGTTTCATTTCGCGTCAGTATAGTTTTACGGAGTCGCTTCACGTTAAGATAGGCTTATAGAATGATCTTTTCCATCCTTTTATTTCGAAACCTGCAATTTTTGGCGTTTCCAGTTTTCCTACGTATCACTGAATTGATCTCTATAATAACTAAAAATGTAATCTACAATATAATAAAACAAGATAAAAATACCATAACGTAAAATTCAAATAAGCGTTCAGTCACTCAGTTGGATTTAATCCTGAAAGAAACAAAAATCATATTTGTCATAAACTTATGTCGTAACAGAGATGAGGTGGCCTTATTTCCGAATGATTTTTGTAGGTTATGTCTCATTGAAATCCACGCAAATCGAAGAAATTGTCCATCTGAACAGATTAACAGCCTCCAATTACATAAAAAATTGTTCCGTTTTTGTTTTCATCTTACATTATTCAGTAAACAACATTCCAATAACAAAAGATAACAAAAAAATTCCTGGGAAAAGTGAGATCTCTGACGTCATTTCTAGCAATTTAAATCTAGGATTATACTTTTAATGATTTTAACTAAGAATTAAATATCAATGAGTTTCTGTTAATATTTGAATATGAATAATAAAAACTTATTTTGCAAAGGAATGGTATGATAAATATAAAGAGATTAGGATTACATTTAAACATATTAAAATAGATTTATTCAGTAAATTAAAAAAAAAATTTCATCTAATTACAAGTAGAAAAAACCGGTTTATAAGCTTAAAAAATTCAAAATTTGTTTAAAATTAAAAGATACATGCACTTAAAATTAACAAATACGATGATTATGATTATGATTATTATTATGACTCATTACACATCGTCGCCTGGGACATAATTTAATTTAATTGAATAAATCACAAATTTTCCACTCTTCCAAAGAAGAATTTTCAATCAATCTTAAAATTCAAGCCGTATAAGTGACGCAGCATGAAAAAGAGAGTGATACTTGAAGACTTATAGATGTTAATAAACATGTATCGCAAAAATACCTTTTGATAAACACTTAAAAGTAACACGTTGCGCGCAGTATTAAATGTGAGTATACTATGCTAGATATAAAGTAGCAAGTTGTGAAGAACAAGATTGAACACAGGATTCAAGAAGTGTATTAATAGACCCCTTATTATAATCACCATCTTGAAAACTGTCTTCAGGTTTGTGCAAAACACTCGACTTAATCTTATATTTTTTTCAAATCATTTTATAAAAATTGGATGCAACGCGATCATTTTCTACGAGATTTTCGCTAAAAAGTTTGGTAAAATCGCGCAACGAAAACCCACTGCACTTATGACACAAGAACATAATACAAAACTGGCCACACACATCCGAAGAGGAACTTTGTAACTCTGCTGTGTTCCACCGGAATAGGGTAAAGTTTCCTCGCAGACGATACAGCTGTTGAGGAATAAGAGGCGGTAGGCCATAGCTGTCAAAGTACGTTCCTCGGCCATTTCGGTCAATATGAACAGCTACCCAATGCGATCTTTTTTTATTGTGTGGATCCGTGTTGAAAATTAAAGCAGCCGGTCTCATCCACACCTTCGGTATCCGATCCCAGGGGAATACACCAGTCGTATGTCCCGGTATTACTTGAAGTGTTTGAAGTATCTGAAGTCTGTCCATCTCTGTTTCCAGGATTTTCAAGTCGAGGCAGTTCTGGTACAGGATACAAAATACAGCTGAATATTGTCAGCGACCGTTCTCGATGTCACCGCCGTCCCGAAAGTGTTTCATTTAGAACAGTCATTTGCTTTCAGTGTACTCTGACTGCAACGAGTGAGGCCACGAAGCGATATTTTTTCTCGTTTTTGACTCTGAAGCCAGATATTTCAACTTAGTTGCGTTATTGACAGCACATGTAAAATATGTTCTTTTTTTTACGCCGTGATGAAAACAGTAGTGTTTATTGATTTCCAGTTTTTAAAGCTAGGACAGGTTAATTCTTCTAGGTTGATAATCTGTCGACTCATGATATCTTGCAAAAGTGCAGCTTTTTCCCGGTCTCTGGTATATATCTGACCAGCTGATTTTGCGACATCACGAAGATTTGAATGTAGGTACTTCGTAGGAGTGTCTCCCTCAAACCACTTAATGCCGTGAAAATAACAAGTGAGCCAGTTACTTATTTCATTCTTTCGCAGCGCTGCAGAGATCCGAGAAGGGATAAGGTGGTGCAGCTATTCAATGTCTAATATAGTTATGATCTACTGCAATGACAGCCACTTCTTTTGCAATAAAGTTATTTTCAAGATCACGAGAGCCTTGAATATCAATCACGAAGTCCATAATATTTTTCACATAAAAAGAAGTTTTGTTGATGATGAGTTTGAAGAAGCAGACGACGGTGACAAAGAGTAGCGTGCCACGTACAAACGAGAAACACGTAAGGAAACAACCGTGAGATAAGGACAAATGTGTAAAATAGACTCATTTCCTGTCCAAGCCTGTCCTAAGTAAACACAGGTGTACATTATGTTGTCAGATGTGTGAAATTTCGAGAAATGAAGACGGCGGCAAAAATGATTTATTACCCACCAAAATCAACAATAACATATCTAGACACGTTAATTTCCAAAACGTTATCATATTCTGCATATACGATACAATTTACAGTGTTTGTTAGTGGTTCTTCGAAACGCACCTCTATTCGTAGACTTCCATGCTTTACAAGATTCCAGTGAGAATAACAATTTGCAGAAAGATCAGGGGTAAAATCAAAAGCAAAAAGACAGAAACCTTTCGAGTAATCACGTCTATCGATATCATTACCCTCATTAAGAAAATGAATACAACTGTCAGAGAAAAGAGTGTGATAAGAATCAACGTAAAGATTTTTTTCGAAAAATCGGGTTGCAGAAGTTTCGAAGGTATTTGTGTACCATCGACGTACAGAGATAAGAAATTAATCTTGTAATTTTGAAAGTTGAATGGATTCTTTTATGCAACTGTAGGGAGAATAACATTATCAAGAGTTTCACCGTGAATACCGCGGTGCAAAGTAAACGCTTTGATCTCGACTCTTGTTATCGGGTATTTTGCTGTTCCTTGTGCTAGAGTTTTTGCGTGAACAAGTAAAATTCCGGGACTTATTTTTGAACGACAAACAAACAAGGAGGAACGCTTCCAAAATGTGTACGAATCGAAGACGCATCTCGACTCCGTTGAGAAGAAATTAGTTTTGATTGAAAATGTCGCAGTGCAGATGACCGATTAGATCTATTGTTTTGCCTGCACCAAAATAATCTTGACGGTTATCGATGCCTGTATCTTCGCTGGACAAATCTTCCATTTTTCCTACAGTATCTACACACCAGAGAGCGGAAGTCAGATGGCTCTTTTTTGCAGCTGGTCCATAATTGAGCAATGTTTCCAGGTAAGCTCTGTACGTGTATGCGTTGTTTAGAGGAGAAATGAATTTTTGATTGAAATACACGTCCACCTGATTGAACATCGAATGAAGTAAATTGTTTATCATAGTTACACTTTTCACACTGGCTGCATTTGCAGCAGTTTCTGCTGGTTCTTCCAGTTTGACGCGTATACTGTGCATTGTTTGAGCGAGATCTGTGTATTCTTCGCCGTGGCCTGGAATGACAAACTCTATCGGCGAATCGTCGGTCAACGATGAAACGGGCTTGTAATGGACCCATTGCGAGCTCTCAAGAGATGTTTGAGTAGGTGGAAGAGAGAAAAGATCTAGTTCAGTTTTCAAACACTCGCTAGAATGTGAGTGTGAAAGGGACATTATATAATAAACTAGTTATTGACTGTTAAAAATGTCCGAAATTTAACGATTTTTTCACACACTAGTTTTACGCTTTGGTTTCTTTTGTTTTCTTATTTTTCCTATTTTTACTACTATTGATTCTCTTTTTAGATTTCCTATTTTTTACTCCTTTCCTTTTCTTCTTCTTCGATTTATGCGTTGTACCAAACCTCTTAAATTTTTTCCGCTTAATCCCTTTTTTAACCAGCGTGATACTCTCTATTCCACGAACTCCGGGTAACTGAGGTCTGAAATTTTTCACATCAAATTTATAACCCAACGCATTCATAAGATTATCAATTTTATCCAAAGCTTTTCTTTTCAATTTTTGACCAGATTCCTCAAAACGCGTGTTAAATGCCTGCTTGAGTGGTACTTTGCTCTCAACATCATTTAAAACGTTAACATCTGTTCGAAGTGCCTCCTTACCAACTGTACATGCACCTCTCGCTAGTATCGGCAGCACACGTCGAAAAAGTCCACCTAGAAAACTGCCGATTTCATGACCTCTCTGATAGGATGATCCGAGATAAAATTTTGATATTGACCCTCCACCTACTTGTATTGTGTAGTAATCTACATAATAACTCATTATTATTCGAGCATTTAATGTTTGTTTCTTCTTTTCCTTCTTCTTTAATCAATTGTTTAGGATAGAAGTGTCACCGTCAGAGTGCCAATGTCGAATGGTATAGGTAGTCCAGCACGATCTCTCATATCTATTTCTATCGTGCGATATTCGGTATGAAGAAGTGAAATGTAATTTGGGGATGAAAACTGTGTAACTTGTGTAGATGCAAAAATGTAGTTTCGGGTATTGACAGGTATAATACGTAAAAGCGGTGTTTTTGCATCACCTGTAATGTGAGGTTCACAAATATCGCAATAAACAAACATTTTCTTGGGTAAACCACGTGCCAGACTTGGAGGGTGATTAGCATAATGAGGATTATCTGGTATTAATTGCTGTGGTGCAAATCGGTGTCTGGTTTATAGCTCGGACAAGATCGTTTACCTGAGGGTACACACAGGGTCGAAAATCGGAGACAGTAGGAGTTAACCATTTACCAGTTAGAATACCTGCGCTGTATTTATCTCTAATAGCATTGTCATTAAGCTCAGACAACTCGGCGTCCTCTTTAAGAACGTAAGGAAGCGGGTATTTAACAAGTAAATCTTCAACGTCAATTTTCGCTTCATTCATTTTTCTCTCGTAATTTTCATCATTTTTTTTTCATTCATACTACTCGGTATATTCGTCATTAAAGCTATGCAATTTTCCATTCGATCAGGTGACTCATGTCTTACATGATGAAATGTTCTCGGAAATTGAGTTTCTGTAAGTCCAACAGCCCAATGACCCTGTAAACGTATTTCGTGAGGCAGTTGTGTAGTGAAGCGACTCGTCGTATTGTGCGGAAAATACTTCATACTGCTATTTCTAGGTAAAATTAAGTGAAATTGATCGTTATTCATTGTACATTTTTTAGATCAGTAGCAGGTATCCATGAATTGAATTTATCAGAATATCCCATCCGCTTGACAAGTAATTGCTTTTTAGAACCCTTCCCCCTACTACGTATCACTCGTTCAATTATAAATTCTGTCTCATTAATATCAGTATCTTTCTTCACACCCGATAGTTCTCTCTCGTAAAAAACTCTGTCTATATCCTCACCAGTTAGATCTTGTAATTCGTAAACATATGGATTTTGTCCAAGACCTTTAATTACTCGTTTTATCACAAAAATCTCTTCTGTCCATCCAGCTTCATAACCTTTCGCAAAGGCACCTTTCTCTCTACTGATCCGTACGTAATCAGATACCTTATATTTAGGCTTTTTACAACTCAGGGCTTTTCTACCTGATGGTCGCATTCCTATACTAGAATGTCGCGCATTATTATAGCCCTGCAAAATCTGTTGTAAGACATCAATGTAAGGATGAGTATTACTATGAGTGAAATAGCGCCACATACGTTTTTTTAGTGTGCGATTAAATCGTTCAACTACAGCAGCCTGAACATTTGGATCATGTATGCCACGGAACTTTATCCCACGATTTGATAAAAAATGTTGAAATCCTGCACCGAAAAATTCTTTTCCTCTATCGGTCTGAAGACAGTCGATGAATTAGTATGTATAGATTATATGTATCTTGAGATTTTAACCAATCAACTACCTTTGCACATGAGATTCTACCACGCACAGCGTTGACAAGTTTTCCAATACTCGCGTAAGAGGCTTCATGAGATGGGTCAACATATATTTCTTCTAATAATTTCATGGTTTTAGAAACAATGTTTTCCACTGCCTACTACTTCTTCTCGTCCCTTGAGATTCAGATAAACCCGTGCTGCAAGGTGTTGCTCGCTTCCTACTTCTACCTGGGGTGTCGGTGATACTTGTGTATACCTCGTTACCACTAATACTGCCTTCTCCTTCTTCTGTCATTAGCGAGTCATAAAGTCTAGACGATAGTTTGGGGCTACGCCGACTACCTGTCTCTCTCGAAGAGATTATATCTTCTATCCAATATTCTCTATTTCCGAAAATCTCTCTGGACATGCCGATTTCACGAAGGATCATGGCAAAGTGGCTGCGCCCCGCGGGTTTCACCTTTTTTCTCAACCTCAATGCATCGTTTATTAGATCACTAATATTTGCATTTTTTACAGATTTACCATCTACAAAGCGAGAACCATCTAAATCCCATTTTACACGTTTTCGTACATCTGGTTTACAAAGTCGTTGGATTAAAATACTTCCTTTATTTCTAAAAGTTTTTGGAATAGTTGTAATAATATCATCAATATTTTTTAAATAATCTTCCCCCTCATCATCATCATTATCATGAATATTGGTTGCAAAACCCATATGTTGCTGGTCCCCCATCGGACTCCTTCCCAGGTTGCGGATAGGGGAACGCCTCGCAGATATAGGCGGTACCGGGGAAATTAAATACCCGTGGTGGACAAAAACCAGCTAGGGGAAGGAACCCCGAATTCAAACCAATCACGAGTGCCTACGTGAAAAACGACATACCCCAAGGGAGTATAAATCTCCCCACTGATTCCGATCGGGTGAAAGCCCCGGTGGTCAGTGCCGGTCCCATGGATTTGGGGGGGGGGATCAAGCATACTTAGAGAGGAGTGTTTGTGAGGAGTTAGGCGGCCCGTTGGACGTCACGGAGGAGCCCAGTTACATGGAGAAACTGAAGGAGTGGTCAGGTGCGGAAGTACTAAGTCCGACTTTTACAACAAGTACCATGGAACCAAGGAGGAGCTGATGAATCTCCAAGAGATCATCAGGAAGATGAAGGTCTTCTGCGGGAAAAAGAGAAATATAAGGTTTGAAATCCGCGACGGCGTGAGTGATGCGAAAGACCGTCTTACGCGTCTCCACCGTAAAGTGGAGGGGCTCGAGACGTATTTTGACTGTCACTCCAGCTATATGAAGGAGAGGGTAGGCCACAGAGTCAAGGATACAAGAAAGAAAGCAGGGCGTGAACGTGTAGCTAGTAGGGAAATTCAGACGGAAAAAGATGCCGTGGAAACTCCCTCAACCCATGAAGGACGATAGAGAGGTACTGACACATGTACCCAGGGTGTCGAAAAGGAGGAATAGGAAACAGAGGCCAGCTACACCTGAAGCGGTTTTAATCAAACCGGCTGAGGGCTCAAGCTACGCAGAGGTTTTCAAGGAGCTCAAGCGTAGGTGAGGCCTGACTCCCTTGGCGTAACAATGAAGGGTGTCAGGGAAACCAGGAGCGGAGAGCTCCTTATAGAAGTAGGGCCCGCAGAGGATGGCAGATCTAAGCTTTCCGCTGACATCAAAAAGGTTTTGGGTGAAGGTGGCAGGGCGAGGGAGCTTGTCCCTCGCACGGAGGTTGAGGTCTTCGACCTCGACACCAGAACAGATGCGAAGGAGGTTGAGGGTGCCGTCAGAAGACATTTTGGCGTGCAGCCGGTAGGCGAGATCAGGGTCAGTCTCACAAAAAAGGCTTTGAGAGGAACTCTGAAAGTTTTCGTGGAACTGACTGAAGTATCAGCGTCGAAGTTGGTACGAGCAGGACACCTGAAGGTGGGATGGGTGTCCTGTCGCATACGCCAGAAGAGAGAGGCCATCAGATGCTACCGCTGCCTCGGCTTCGGCCACATGGCAGCGAGTTGCAAAGGTCCTGATAGGACGAAAGAATGCTGGAGGCGCGGCAAGGAGGGACACAGTTCTGCGGAGTGTGCAAGCACTCTCGAGGGCTACCTCTGCGCCGCAAAAGCAGAAAAGCCCCGGACTGACCGTCTTCCGGGGTCGCTGAGATGCTGCACTTAACCAAGATTTTGAAGGCTGAGGAGCCCGATGTGCGGTATTACCGCACAGCTGAGGACGATGCGTACATCTTGGTTGGGACATAAAGGAGATCATAAAGTTGCAGAACATTCAGCACCAAGACCAGAAATCCAGTAGGCACCCCTGTGGTGAAGGAAAAGGCACCCCCTGAAGTAATGCGAAAGCGGTTCCGGGGGGAATTCTGCCAAGGAGAAAGGGTGGTGGTTTTTAGTGGGTCCCTTGGCGGCATTCTTATAATGACAAAGTTGAACTTGTATAACGTATAATTATACGCAAAGTATAATTGAATATTATAAATGTCAGAGTCATTGTAGTGATGCGACTAAGATTCCCACACTACCGAGAAGTGCGGACCCTTCACGGTGTGTTTTCGAACATTTTCCGCCAGCCCTCGTGAAAAAAAAACATATTCTTATCTCTCTGATTATCCTGCCTTTTATTCAGTTTTTTATGTTTCCATGTTTCCTGGGTAAAAAATAAAAAAATTTGTAAAACTTGTTGATACATTTTCCATTTTTCACGTTCATCTTTCAAGAATGGAGAATGTAATATTTGACTCATTTCAGCATCGAGCCAGTCATAATATTACCTGGAGTTTGGGTCGCATTCTTGAGATTGGGAACTTCGTAGTTAGCACCAGAGAGGATATAATCTACAGGATTCATCGAAGAAGTGTGCGCTTTCGTATTTCCAGTATTAGTATGTGAGCCGGAACCTTGTTGTAGAAATTTTGTTACCTTCTCGCTTGGCACCAAAATCATCTTTCTCGAATGTTCCATAATTGCTAAATGGAAAAGAGATACTTACTCTCATGAATTAGAGGAGGTGAAAATATTTGAGAGAAGACTACCGATAATCGGTGCGAGTAATAACGGGAAAAATCCACCCTTCTAAATGATCAATCGTTTTTTATTTTTCCAAGTTCCCTTCGATGCTGCCAATTTTCGTAAAGTACGTTTATGCTTTTTCAACTTGTGTTTTTTATGTGGCTTCAAATGTATATTCCCTGCTAAAATATTTAGAGCACACTCGCATATACATTTAACTAGTTTTACAATAGCTGTGCTCAGAATTGCTTTTCGTTATTACGATCGAGGCGACGGAGTGCATGCAATGTTACTGTGTTTTTTCCAACAATGTGTTTACGTGCACTCGACGCCATTACAGACGTACAACTGGTATTTCATCAATTCGAGCACCTCCTTTTATATTTTTGACAAGTATGTACACATATGAAAAATGCCGGTTGGAAAGATATTTGTTCTAAAACGACAAATATCGGGTGTAGACTGTTTTAAATCGAGAAGAAGGTATCCATGAGGCTTAGATGTTGCGTTCTGATAAGCTTCTTGTAAAAAGCGAGGATTTTCTGGATATATTTGTCGAGCAAGATGTTGAAATTGAGCTTGGTCTCGAGGATTTTTTAAAACAACAATATATTTGAAGATTCACGCATAAGATCATCGATAATTATGAGCTTAGGACGGTCATTATCGTTCGAATAATCAGCTGCTTGCGGTAATCCTTCTCGAAATTCTATGGTTTTACCGTATTCAGAATAACACGACTGCCATTCTGAATAGTAAAAAAGAATACGTTCAAAATGTGTATCGCACATGAAATCGATGTAGCTTAAGAATTTTTTGACAAAACAAGTTTTCCCGCATCCACTTGGTCCGCAAACCATAGCAGTGAAAGGATGTTGCCAACGAGAGTCCATTTTCGATAATGATATATAATTTACTATAGTTCATAATTCATAGTGAAAATAACATAATAAATGAATTATTAATTAAATTATCAATTAATAAATTAATTGAAATTAAACTAAGGAATTAAATTAAACTTGAAATTTTATTTTTAATTAATTAATTAATTAATTACAAATTAATTAGCATTAAAATTAAAGGTTAATTAATTTTTTAATTTTTCGGTTCCACTCCCGCGAACCTATTTAAGCTTTTTCCGGTTCCGCGCACGGGCCAGGCTTTCAAAGCTTATTAGAGCCTGGTTCGCATGCCAACAATCAGCTAGTACCCGGCACCCGCGTTCCCGGATCGCCTGGATCAGCTTATCATCAGGCGATCTCACGCGTTGGCCCACCCGCGCCGGCCGATGCTGTGTGAAAATATAATTATTATTTGCCTCCAACACTCATTATCTCACACTACTAACAGAAATATAGAAAATAGTGTAGAGTTTATGATGTTAAAAGTCCCTCAAACACTTTTCAATTTGAGCAAGTAAAATCGTTTACAACCTGCTCTCGTATTGATTTTCCAAGGTGCTACCTGCTCAATTTGAACAACTAAAAACCTTTACAATCTGTTTTCGAGTGCCCATGGTAGGATCCTATCTGATCTTAATTGATCTGGGGTCTTAATCCCATATACTTCCACACGCTTGGATGGTTTAGGAAAATAGAAAAAATATCATATTAGTAAGAAGCATTTTCATTCCAGTTTCAGAAAGTGATTGTAGATAACAGTTTCAAAGTTTGTTTAACAATGTCAAGTAATATTTTTATTTCAAAAATGCATACACATACTCCCGCACACACAAACGTATACACACACACACGAAGAGAAATATACTTTTGGTCGGTGATATTAAATGTAGATAAGCATTTTTGAGCATTAAAAATCATAAAATTCATTGCTGAAATTTTGTCTGAACTATTTTTTATATAAAATTAAGTAATGTTTTTTCTACAAAAGAATTATCAGGTATATTTTAAATTAAAAGTGTGGACAAAAGCTGCGAAAAAACTTTTTAAGTGTCATTAGGCTTTTTTAAATATTTTACACAGATTATCTTTCATTTCATTTGAAATGTGACCATTAGAAATACATGATATTTAACAACAAACAAGTTCAAAATGTGAATTTACAAATTCCGGCGATAATTTCGACTTTAGCTGCTACTTAAAGTACTCAAATTTCACATTCACCATTTGACGCACGAATTCACTGGATGGCCTGTGTATTCACTCCGCCAAAAAATAAGCACTGAATTCTCCCGTGAAAATATCCTTGCAGAGCTTGAAATTCGATAAAACTCTCTCCATTCTCCTGATGTGTTCATCAATGCAAACGACGATGTTGACGAGGCCTTGAAATGTGGTTGCTTGAAGAACAATGCCGGGGATATAGAGTTTCTTATTTTTTCCTTGCGTCTCGTTACTTGCTGAGACTGCTGTTGTCGTTGTCTTGTTCTGTACAATCTTTTCGATTAAAATAGCATTTGCATTATACGAGGTTGTAAAAAACAAGTTATAACGTCTAATTTTAATCGGTTGAAAACGGGAGTCGTTCTGATAGCTGTTGCATCGATCCTCTAAGTAGCCTTTGCCGCCTCAGGGATGGTCATGTAAATGTTTGTCAGCTATTTAGGTAATACTGAATCTCTCTCTCTCTCTCTCTCTCTCTCTCTCGATATCTGGATCAATGAGGTCTTTCGGGAAGGGATATTGTGTCAGGGTTACCTAAAAACTTCATTTTAACTTCATGTGCACAGACCGGACTTGTAACGTTCTTAACTCTAAATGCTTTATAATCGGAACATAACAAACTGAAAGTAAAAGAAAAAATTTGCAAATTTAGTTTGCTTGTCATTTATTTAAAGTTATCTCTAAAGGCATTACATTTCGGTATAATGATTGCTATTTATTTGTTTCAATTTTGAATTTTAAATAATTCTCCCACCCCAGCCTGCCGTAATAAATCGTTACGAAATATGCCCCCCCCCCCCCCCAGCCACTGCGTAATTTGAGTAAAGTCCCGCACCGCGGACAAAACTGTTATTGGCTCCCGGATTAGGTCATCGAAAAAGATTTCACGAATCGTTCCTTCGCTTTTTTCGCCTTGCTCCCTTGGCTTGCTCCAGGCGTGAATCTGGCCGTGAATAACAGCCCGACCATGTAGTCCCTGTTCACTACAGAAATTTACTTGCGTGAAACAGTACAGCGTTAGACCCTTCAGTTTCTCCTACCCTGGAAGCTTGGAAACAGTTGGTCCACGCTAATAAGTCCCCGTAATCTTTTTAATGGATATCGTGTACAATCCAACGGTATTGGGTACTACTGCTCATTCATGCCCGTTATGTAGCAACCCTGGCGGACCGGCCGAACGCAAACATTACGCTACAGCGTAACGGTAAAGTAATGGTAAAGTAATGGTAAAGTAATATGGCATAATAATTGATAAAAGAAACAAAATTAATATGTAAACTGTTGCAGTGATAATAAAACGTTGAAATTTACGGTAAATGGCCATGCCGTAATTGCAACAAGTTGCTTTTGCAGCGTTAAAAAATAAAAAAAACATAGTGACTGTTATTGCAGTCCAGCCCCTGCATATTGGCAACCCGTTAACGGGGCCTCAAGTGGGTTGCCAGTCTGCAGGGGCCTGTCTTGAATGACAGCCACTTTGTTTTTTTATTTTTTAACGATGAGAAAGCAAGTTGTTGCAATGACGGCATGACCATTTAACGTAAATTTTAACGCTTTATTATAATTGCAACAGTTTACATATTAATTTTGTTTCTTTTATCAATTATAATGCCATATTACTTCACCATTACTTTACCGTTACGCTGTAGCGTAATGTTTGCGTTCGGCCGGTCCGTTAGGGAATGCTTTCAATTTAATACATTTGAAATCGAAATGTATTACATTTTCAACAAACTAGTTCAATTTTCAATGAAAGAAAAGATTTTCTGCTGAAGAGAAAAATTTTCAAACTTAGAATGGAATGTTCAAGCCGATAAGTGGAATATTTGAAAAAACTTTTGACTTGAAAATTCAGAAAGATCAATTTTCCACCAAGAATTTAAGTTTTAACCAAAACAAATGATTTTAATCCAAATGTTCAACTTTTCAAGCAAAGAGATAAATTTTCCACCAGAACATTGCGAAAAAGTATCATCGGAAAATAATAATTATTATTATTACTATGATATAGTGATGTTTCGATAATGAATTTCTTATAATTTTTTGACGATTAGTTTTATTCCTATAATTCCTATGATTCGAATAATGACGAAAAAAGTAAAGGAAATTCATGATAGAGGAATTATTATAGGCGTATTATGTATATTTATATATATTTTCCTACAATACTTTTTCGTAATGGAATAGTTGAATTTTCAACCTACAAATATGAATGTTGAAGCAAATACTTTAATTGTAAGTTGAAAAATGTATTTAAATAGAAATTTTAACAAAGGAATTTAAGTTTCAGCGATAGAAATGTATCTCCAACCAAAAGAAGTTAATCTTTAACAATGTAGTAAAATTTTCCAAAAAATATTTAAATTTTCAACACACATATATGACTTCTCAAGGAGAAGTGTATTAATGGAATAATGTGAACCAAAAATGTTTCCATTGGAAATCAAAAGCAGTAAAATTCATCCAAGAATGACCAATTATTAACAAAATAGTTGGATCATTAACAGAAGCTGATTAATGTTTAGCCAAACAGTTTCATTTTCAATAATAAGATACATCCCAAAGAACGAATTTCCAACAAAATAGATTACTGTTCAACCATACAGATGAATTTTTAAGATAGTTGTTAACATTTTAACCAAGTGTTCGAATTTTCAACCATAAAAGATGATTTCTCAACAAAAATGGTCGTAGTTCATATTTAAACTGATCAAGATTGATTATTACGTCAAGCCCAGTTCAATTCAACCAAGAAAGACAATTTTTCATCAATATACACAAATTTTATATTCCAAAAATCGATACCAATTTTCTCGGTGAGGAGCTGTAAAATTGCTCACCCACGGCGGGATTCGAATAGTGTTCACTTTTGCGGAGAGTTCTTCGGCATCCCGTGAAAACTCCTTTCCTTCACGATCAGACATCACGCCTTGTGGCGTTTGACGTGAGAGAGTTGGGCATAACGCACTGCAAAGCGTGAACGTTCAACGCATGTCCATTTCATTGCTCAAGGAGAGGTGAACACCACAGCTGACCCCTTACTCAGTCCAGAACGGGACCCACCAAGAAAATGTTTTCAGTCCCCTGAACGAGATATATGGCGTCACGTTAACTCATTCAACTCATAGGCGGAGGAGACGAGATACTGACCTGCTATATTCTCTTCTTTGCCTACAGAAGAGAAAATTGGCGAGCGTCATTTTGCTCATAATCTCTGTTATTAAGGAGTAAAATTCCAACGAAACCAAACCGGCAAAAGTCAGCATGTGGGAAATAAGGGGGTAAGGGGAACGAACGGAGAAGCATCCAACTTCGCGAGTCAAATCAGATTCCGACCTGCACATTTGACTAGGTTTGTAGAGCGCGCTTTATTCAAATTCGTAAATACTATTCTATGTGATTTTGATGTCGGGAATTAAAATGTATGTGAACGTAAATTAAATTTTCAACTGGATATATTTTTCAAAATTATTCGATCATTCTTCAATCAATTAGACTGAAAATCAAAGTGCGAAGAAAAAATAATTTCACTTAAAATTTAATGAAGACTAGAATCATTAAAAATTTTTAATTTATAATGTATATAATTTTAAAACAAGTTGAAAAATAAATTTAATTTATCAAGAAATCCGTCAACCCGATGGAATTTTATTTTTAGTATGTAAGCGACGAAAATATGAAAATGCCTAAATCAATAATTATGATGACGTTAGAAATTTCGCTACTAGGTGAAGAAAAAGTGCCTCTCCCCCTTGGCGCATACGATATTTTTGATAACAAATGGACGATTTCAGACATTTCTCGAAATACAGTCATGATTTCAGTTCATATTCAGTTTTACCATAAATTGCCCAAAATTCAATTTAAAAATGTCTATAAATATCCCGAAACTTGCTATAATTTACGTTAATTTGATCAGTTATATATGCTAACTTTCCATAAATAACCGCAAAATTCTATTATCGGAACAAAAATTTCCTCACAGTGTTTACAGTGAGTGGGCTGATAATCGTAAAATGCGTGCTCATAGATGTATAATTTTCGTTATTCACCTCTGACGTCACTTTTCAGTCCCTAGGGGGTAAAAAGTTGAGCTTTAGCCCCACATCATAGGCGTCGAAAAGGGCTGAAATCATGCATGTGCCATGAAAATTAATTTTTCATGCATCTTCATGATGTCGAAATGCGCCTCATAAAGCTCGCAGCTTGTATCTATGTACCGTGATGGCGAAATGCGACTCATAACGTTCGCAGCTAAGTGACCATCACTCAATGCCGGCGAGATGCACGCATTGCATAAGAATTACACTATGCGGGTGACATGCGTCGCATGAATTTTTGTCTGGGGATTGATACGCGCACAGTTGGGAGTCTCCTATATGTACACGTGGACTTGTTAAGCATCTTATCGTATTATTTGGGACGTGCCCAGTTGGGAGGGCACCATCTGTACACGTGGACTAATAAGTTGAAAATCTTGTCGTATTAATCAAAACGTACACAGTTTGGAGGGTACCATCTGTGCATGCAGACTTTTAAATGAAAAGTCTGATCCTATTAATTATACGCGCACAATTGCGAGTCTCGTATATGTGCACGCGGAATTCTAAGTTGAGCATCCTATCTCAATAATAATTGAGACGTGTGTAGTTGGGCACGTGCACAGTTGCTCCGTGCACAGTTGTACAAATTGAGACGTCCACAGTTGGGAGTCTTCCATATGTGCACGCGCACAGTTGGGAGCCTTCCATATGTGCACGTGCACAGTTAGGAGTCTTCCATATGTGCACGTGCACAGTTTGGACTATACCATCTGTGCACGTGGACTTGCAATTTAAAAATCTGATCGTATTATTTGAGATCTCCCCAGTGGGGGGGGGGGGGGGTTCCACCTGGGCACGTCGACTTTTGGACGTGCACAGATGGTACCCTAGCGATGGTTCATGTGCACAAATGAGAGACTCCCAACTGTGCACGTCGAAAGTTAGTCGTATACAGTTGTACCCTTCCCCCTGACAAGTAGTCCGGTATTCCAAACTGAAACCATTTCATTGTCTACTCGGACTTCCGAATTGATAAAGGGTGAGCTTCAACAACTCACATATAATTACATATATTATTAGCATGCCTTTTTCTCGTATGACTAACCTTTCCCGAGAAAAATTCTTCCATAAGCTTAACGCCTCTCTCAGCCGAATCGTTCACAACTTTCAATTTACTTACTAACTACAGTCCTTTAACAAAAACTTCATTTTAAGGCCACGTCGACCGTTCTGTCCTAAGGAATTCATTATTCAAGTTAAATTTTCTGAAAAATCGCTTAGTGTATGCAGAAACAAATTGCTCAATTCCATTTTTAATAATTTCTGGGATTTCATCGATTTGAACTTGTACTCGTTTCACATTCTCATTTTATGATTCTGTTTCGTGTTTCAAAGCATTGACCATTTACATTTTTGATTCTGATGACAATTTAGGATCAAAGAAAGCTAATGCGACATTTTCAGAGCTTAAATACCATGAGTGATTCATTAGCTCTTTTAATGCAACACAAGAGATACAGGGATCGATAACTTGATATTCATAAAGTTTTGTCAAAACCCTGAAATCTAAGGAAGGTGCTTCAGTAGCAGAAGGCGCACAAAACCATGCTTCGACGTACAGACTAACAAAAAAAATACAAACATCACATATCGCATTCTCTTCTTCTGGAGCTAATACAAATCCACGACGAAAGAGAAAGATTTTCAAGCAATAAATAGCTCCTGCCATTCACCTCGCATGATGGATGGCCCCAGGAATACGGAAAAATAGTCCACGATGTGGTACTTCGCCAAGAAAAATTGTTACTAATTCCAAAAATTCCCTATAATTCTCTCTAGGCTACTGTTCCTTCAAAGTATTTTTAACAAAGTCAAGAATTCGAGATACGTCGCCCTGATGAAAATGTCCTTTGACCTTTTCGTTTTCAATCCCTGATCGAAAATTATGAGCATTCATTCCAGACCAAGCCCTTTAAAACTTCTTATAGATCAATAGAGTCGGTCCTGTAGTTCTGCCCATTTTTTCCTCAAAAATGCTTCTGAGAATAACTTCATATATATGATGTCCACAATCAAAGTACAAAATATTTTTTTCTAAACATTTTTTTATTAAAACGCACGCACCTCTATAACTTCCAGTATTCGATGCTGTTGTATCAGAAACTAATGCTTTAACACAATTTTGGAGACCCCATTCAACAAGAATTTCACAAACAGCAGATGCCTGCTGTTTTCCAGTCCTAGATTGCAGTACAGACACTCCAAGTAGTTGTTCAGCATCGCCATTCGAAAGAATCACAGGAAGTCAATTGACGGTCTCCTTACCTGTTAACGCTGGAAGTAACTTACCATCCCAGTGTATGACAGCAGCTTGCAATTTCGTGTCCATAAACTGCTTTTTAATTACAGCCGCCTTTTCTTCCCGTATTTTTTCTCTTGCACTGTGAATGGATGATCTGTTGATGACAAAATTCTGGACATCATAGCCTAGTGCCTCGGTAGTTGTAATCAGAACATGAACTGCATCCCTGTCACTGATTTTACATTTATCTAAGGCCGTAGCAAGCTTCAGGAGTCACTAGTGTACGTGGATTTTCCAGCAACTGATACATTTATATCTGTACCTGATTCCAAACTGCTGTTGCTTGTAGATGGCATCAATTCGGCATTTTCATCTTTAAAAGCGTTCATAAAATTAAAAAAAAAATCAATTTCACATGTTAAAAATAAGGTATTAACATTTATTGCACTTTACTCCGGAATCATTTTACATAAATTAAAATTAAACAAATTTTGTGATTTTGGTAAGAAACTTAGATTCACGGAGCGAGGCGGAAATGGTGCATCGCAGCCAGGGAGCGGAAACGATAGGAAAATTAAAAGGAAGGGGGCAGACTCAGACCAGTCCTTCCCAAGCAGACCCATCCAAAAATCCCTCACCACCAAGCTACTCGATCCACCCAATAGGATGAGCATTTGGAGAAGTACCAAGTTAGGCGAGAGTGGTCTGCGGTGGCAAATTTCAAAATAATTCTGAACATCCTGCCCCCCGAGAGTTAGGCTTAACGAGCAATTAGATTTATAAGTAGCAACAAATTGTGTTAAGGCGCTTTGACCGGAAGAACCGCTAGTCGATCGAATGATCGTCTCGTAGTAGTTTTATTGGAGCGCACAGTAACCACTCTTGTCAGACCATCGCTTCCAGGATGGAGTTTCTCAATGCGGGCAAGACACCATTTGGTGGGTAGCAAAAGGTCCTCCTTCAGAAGTACAAGATCGTCCACTTGAACTTGGTTAGTTTCCACCAGCCACTTGCTTCGCTGTTGTAAGTGATGAAGGTACTCCCTTGACCTCCGCTACAAAAAGTTGTCACGCATCTTTGTAAGCAAGGACCATCTGGAAAGGAAATTATATTTATAGTCTGTCAAGGAAGGTTCGAGGATAACAGAAATAGGGCCTTCGGTTAGTGAGTGCCTAGGGGCCATGGCTGCTAACGCAATTGGATCGCTTAAGATCGGAGCGATCGAACGTGAATTCAGGCACGCCTCAATTTGACAGAGAACAGTGGTAAATTCCTGAAAGGTCAGGCTTGGTTGACTTAATCCCTGCCTCCCAGACACCTCCACAGTGAGGAGCATGCACAGGGATAAAAGAACAGGTAGTCCCGTCGTTAGCCAAGCATCCAACGACTTTTGGCATAATTTGAGAGGCTCCTTGGAACAGCGCTCGCAGCTCTCGATCTGCACCAACAAAGTTAGTGCCCTTGTCGCTGAAGAGCCTGGAACATGTACCTCGACGAGAAACAAATTGTTTTCAAGGCAGCAATAAAACTGTCCAAGGATAAATCAGATTCAGCTTCCAAATGTATGGCCCTTGAAGAAAGACAAATAAAAAGGCATACATAACCCTTGTATGATTTACGTCCCCTTCCTGGTGAAACCCTCCTGTGATATGGACCACTATAGTCTACACCAGAGCATGCGAAGGGCTCAGCATTAATTGTTAGCCACCATGCATTGTTCTCATGTGAGCCTGAAAAAGTATAAGAGAAGTTACACGATCATGTTTAGGTTAAGTTACTGGGTGTTTCTCATCAAAGGACAGCAAAGATTTTTGGAGTCGACCACCGTCTCGAAGAAGTCCTTCACTGTCCTTGAAGGGGGAGCGTTAACCAAAACTTAAACGTTACATGATTCCAGATGGCGTTTTTCAAGATTGCTTGGATTTTACTAACACTGTTTGCCTCAAAAGTTTCCCAACGAGAAGGGTTAGCACCAAGCCAGTTTAGAACCAGCTCAGAATCAGTCCAGCAAAAGGTTGGAAATTCAAAGTCAGACTTGAGACCGTTCACGATGGAATAAAGCAGGCTAGTGAGAAATAAGGCGCCACAAAGTTTCAACTTGGGCAATGAAAGTCTTGATTGGAGCCAGTTTTGTTTTTGCCATGTTTAGACTGGAGTGAGTGACACCATGTACACTGTCGCTGAGTATGCTCTTTCAGAAGCGTCTGAACGATTGAAAGATCCTCGGTTTTGACAGTTTTTGCAAACTCGATAGTGGAAAGCGCCCTCGTTCATCAGCTGCTAGTTGATTCAGAGTTCTAATAGCTAGGAAGGGAGCTGATCTTGTACTGTAAGTTATGGTGCTTAGGCAGAAGTCTTGAAGATCTGCCGAGGGATCTGATCTCCAGACGATTCTCTGCAAGTTGGAGACAGATGAGTTGACCTTGATTTGACGAAACATCTGGACTATATCTGCCGTAAACACAAATTTAAATAGTCTCCAACGTCTCTTTTTGTTTCAGCTTGCATTTTTTGACTAGAATGTAATAAATCATTCAAGGATGTTCACGAGTCTGTGCGAGCAGAACCATTAAAAACCACTAGAATTTTTCCAGAAGGATCATTCTTTTTTGTTACAACGTGATGAGGAAGATAAGACACATTATTAACATTGAGATCTTCCAAGTTCAAGGGTCTCCCGTGATTCAAAAAAAGATACTCCTGCATGAAAGCATGGTAGGCTTCCTTCCCTTCAGGGTCTTTAGCAAAACGCTTCTCAACGCACAGAAACATTGATGCAGCAAAGCTTCTAGACTTTCCCAATTCATTTGGGCTACCTTTCATGGGCAGTTTAACGACATATGGACCAGACGGGTCCCTGAGATGCGTGTCTTTGAATATGTTTTCACAAGCGATTTCATGTTGTCAGTTGTCATGCAAAAAGGTGTGATGCTTGGCAACCCAAACAAAGCATTTTTTGTCTGACAAATAATCCTGAGTAGAGTGATTAGATCATAGATAATTTAAGCAAAGTCCTAAGTTTTGGACCTGGTCAAGACGTTTTAACAAGAACAATAAGAAATGAAATGTAAGCTTTGACATACAAAGCATGGATATAATTGTACATCAGATTTCTTATCATGATTCTGAGAAACAGGTAAGTTCACAGAAGCAAAACATTTTTTCTGTTTGGTTGAAATCTGAAAAGGAGAAGATTTTAAAGATGTGGAAACGAAGAAGAGATCATTACATTGAACAGCTTCCAAGGCTCTGATACGATTATCTAAAAACTTCATAAATTCTTTAATAGTTGGAAACTCCTCACTATCCTTCAATGAAGTTTCCCAGGCTTCACGAGTAGATGGATCTAATTTGTGGACTAATGAGTGCATCAACCAATCATCCCAGGGGTCAACTGGCCTATCCATATATTTAAAGGCACGAATAAACTCGTTTGTGATATCTGTGAACCTCAAGATCTCGTCAACAGATTTCTTTCGAAGCAACAGGGGTGGATAAGAGTTTACGCATGTGAGCAGGCAGAAGAACACGTTCATTATCATACCGCTTAATAAGGATGGACCAAGTTTCTGAATAATTTGTCCCGCTAATTGTTAAATTTTTTAAGCGATCAGCTGCTTTTCCGGACAGTGAGGATTTGAGATAGTATAACTTTTGTACATTAGATATTGCAGTGTCATCAACCATAGATTGAAACATGTCTGAAGGTTTCCCACTCTAATTGATCCCCAGAGAATTTTGGAAGGGGAAGTGTAGGTAAATGTTTATGTGGGTGTCTGATTTCGACGTACCTGTACCTGGTGGCTTTTCAGTAGTGGGTTCACCACCGATTACCTTTATGTCAATTAGAATTGCAGTTTTGATAGTGGTACAATACTTCTCCACTGACGAGTACACGTTATCAACCACGTACGACTTTTCTTTATTTGTAGGATCCTCAAGAATCTGGAAGTCTGTTTTACAAACTTAGATTTAATGGATTCTTGAAAAATTAAATAAGGTATTTACTTTTCTGGGGGCATCTTATTGAAAATCTTACATAGCGAATGATCTGATAAAATGAGATAAGAGTGTGTTAACACATATGCATCACTGGTATTTAGTAACAACTAAATTGCAGCACTTAAAACGTGAACAACAAAAAAGAGATTTTTCACGCAGTGAGGTGTGCAAAATTTAGATTTGATTTTTTTCAAATCGTTTCGAGGTCCCCATCTGGCTCGGAGGACTAAAAATGTTCATAAAATTTAAAAAAAAATCAATTTCTTTTATGAACGAAAAAGTCTGTGATGGCAAGGGTTGACCACGAGGCAAATTTTTGTTTGGAACAAGTGTAGACTTTTGATTTATATTGAGTACACCACATGTTAAAAATAAGGTATTAACATTTATTGCACTTTACTCCGGACTCATTTTATATAAATTAAAATTAAACAAATTTTGCGATTGTCGTAAGAAACTTAGATCCGTGGAGCAGGACGAAAACGGTGCATCGCAGCCAAGGAGCGGAAACGATAGGAAAATTAAAAGGAAGGGGGCAGACTCACACCGGTCCCTACCAAGCAGACCCATACAGAAACCCCTCACCACCAAGCTACTCGATACACCCGATAGAAGGAGGATCTGGAGAAGTACCAAGTTAGGCGAGAGTGGTCTGTGGCGGCAAAGTTCGAAACAATTCTGAACAAAAAGAAAAAATTTAATGATTCAAAATTAAATTTAAAAACTGAAATGTAAAAATAATTAGGAGTATCGCATGATTTCAATTTTTTATACATTACTCTCTAAATCTGAATCAGCGATCAGTATACCGCTAATTCAAATCAGCGTATATACGCTGCCGAGGCAGCGAAATTCAGCTGCTGATCAGTGACATTTCACTAATTCCCTGGCAGACCGAACGAACGGAGCGGATACGCTACAGCGTATCCTTATAGTATCCACATCGTATCCTCTCCGTATCATGCAAGAAAAACTGATTAAAAAAGGAAGATGAACATTTCACTTATTGAAATTCGGATTCTACGTGAAATTTTGCGTTAAAAGGTCACGGAGTAATCGCAATAGTTTTTCTTGCAACATTAAAAACTTTCAAAAAATATAATACTTATCGATAACGTGGACTGAAGGCGACTTCAAACGCATCGTCGACGCTGTAGCGTATCCGCTCCGTTCGTTCGGTCCGCCAGGGTTAGCAGCCGAATTTCGCTGATTTTCCAGAATATATACGCTGATTTGAATTAGCGGTATACTCATCACTGATTCAAATTTAGAGAGTACTCACTTAGTCGTTCAATTTCAAGATGGCTTCGCTCCTTTCTCACTAACGCTGTCTCTTCTCGTTCTGTAACTTTTCTTTCTCTTAGAAGTTCTCCATTCTTGGTTGTCTTCATTCTTGGTACAAATATTCTAATTTTGGGATGCAGTTTCTCACTTCCTGAGTTGGAATTCGTGCTTTTTCCCAAAAAACAATAATCTCCTGCAATGCTAGTCTGACACTTTCGCGTAAGGTTAACTTCACAACACGAAGATTGAAAAATAATACACTTAAAACGTCTTTAATTATCGAGATTTATCCGAGAGAGAACTGCGTCAGGTATGTCTCTGAGTATCTGTATCTGCTCACTACACTACTATATTATTACTTGGACAAGAACACTCAGGAAACAGGGAAGAAACAGATAGATTAAAAGAAAAAGAGTGATACGTGCTTTATGGAAGCCCCTAGACTATTCTCTACTAGAGTACTTGGAGGAGCTTTATTCGTAGCATACTTTTTCGCATTTATCTCGAAATCAGTTGGTCATACGAGAAAAAATCATGCCTAATAATATGTGCATTTTGAATAGATCTACAACTTTTGTATGAGGCTTTTTTATATAATTACCCTGGCGGACCGAACGAACGGAGCGGATACGCTACAGCGTATCCTTATAGTACCCACATCGTATCCTCTCAGTATCATGCAAGAAAAATTCATTAAAAAAGAAAGATTAACATTTCACTTGTTGAAATTCGGATTCTACGTGAAATTTTGAGTTAAAAGGTCACAGAGTAATCGCAATAGTTTTTCTTGCAACATTAAAAACTTTTAATAAATATAATACTTATCGATGACGTGCGCTGAAGGCGACTTCAAACGCATCGTCATTCAGTAGTACTTCATAGGCGTTATTCGTCGACGATGCGTTTGAAGTCGCCTTCAGCCCACGTTATCGATAAGTATTATACTTTTTTAAAGTTTTTAATGTTGCAAGAAAAACTATTGCGATTACTCCGTGACCTTTTAACGCAAAATTGCACGTAGAATCCGAATTTCAAGAAGTGAAATGTTCATCTTCCTTTTTTAATGAGTTTTTCTTGCATGATACGGAGAGGATACGATGTGGATACTATAAGGATACGCTGTAGCGTATCCGCTCCGTTCGTTCGGTCCGCCAGGGTAACATTTTGCAAAATAAACAAATAAAATTGGTTTTTTCTTTAATTATATGGGTTTTTATGTTCAAGGGCCTAGGGGCACCCTTTCACTTAGTCGGATTAAGTTCAAATTTTACCGGAATTATTTCTACATAAAATGGAACTAGTCTGGGGGGGGGGGGGGCAGCGCTAAAAAAATCACAAAAAAATGTTTGCCAAGAATAAATAAGAGCCACCCTACACGACATATATATGTATAATATACAGGGTGTACAGTGTCCACGTCAGGGCTTACCAAAAAGTATGCAACCCGCTATACACAGCTATAAGAATACCATTGGCGTGTAAGACGGGTTGCATAATTTTCGGTAGGCCCTCGTGTGGAACCCTGTATATATAATGGGGCCGTACTTAACCCTTCTACAAAAAAATGATTGGATCCGATTGCGAACGATTGAACAAAAATTTCAATCGTTCTCAATTGTGTTTCTTAATCGGGTCGCACCGATTCGGAACGATTGAGGCCGGCTATCGTTGCCTATCGTTCTCAATCGGGACTCGAGATAAAGTAAATCTGCCATTATGTTGGTGGCAGCACATTGATCTCGCGGGAATTATTTGAAAATGTGTAGTCACTTTTTTTACATCTCTGTAAAAGATAACTTTTAAAAAGATGTAAAATTGTTGAATAATTCCCTCGCGATCAAGGAGCAGCCATCAACATATTTTGAAATAACTTATTTTGTAGTAATTTTTATTAGATTATCATATTATTTGTCATTAACATGTTAATTTGTTTAATGTGGTTGCGGTTTATTTTTTTTTTTTGGTTTTGATACCTAAGTATAATAATTAAACAGGTTATTAGAAGTTATTTTTTAACTAAATTAACAATATTATTTTATTTTCATTTTGAAATTTAGGTTGCAAATTATATAAAAAACCCCTTCATCGGTGTAACGGGGTACCCGGGTATCCACCTCCCTTTTTTCAATTTTTTTAATTCTTAAGAAGAGAACTAACGTGCGGTAGCTGCTTGCCAAATATTTCTGTAGCACAGAACATCCCAAGTCATATTTCCCACCCCGTAATAATAATTTCAAAAAACCCCTAAGACCAGTCCTACCACCTTTACCTGAACAAATCCGAAGACCTTCTACAGAAAACACTCAAAAAATTAAAAAATTTGAAATAATCACCCAAATCACCTTCAGAAAACCCCAACTTATATTTCCAACCCCAT
>CAKNXH010060644.1:49446-76719 GCA_932178445.1 Andricus quercusramuli
GGAGTGAAAAAACACCCGGTGGCGCCCATGAACTTCGACATTGACTCTTCGGTACCTGAACCTGGAGTTTATCCAATTGGAGCATCCCTACCCTAGTAGTAACCACTAGACTACTGGAGCACGGATTCCTCGACAAATCTACCCCCTGTGAGGAACCCACCCCTTGGGAAATGAAGGCCCTGTGGGAATCCCTCACACACCCCCGTCGATCTCTGAAGTAGTAGTTCAACCAACAGGATTTCAGTCCTTGTGGTGAAGCCTCACTGTCAACCAATATGGCCTCCTCTGCAGGAAATTCGCCCCTTGAACAAAACCGAGACCCTATGGAAAACCCACCCCTTGAACAAAACCAAGGCCCTGTGGGAAACCACCCTCTCAACAATTTCCAGCCCCCTGCAGGAAACTCACCCCTTGGACGAAATCAAGGCCCTGTGGGAAACCACCCTCTCAAAAATTTCCAGCCCCCTGCAGGAAACTCACCCCTTGGGAAAAATCAAGGCCCTGTGGGAAACCACCTTCTCAACAATTTCCAACCTCTTGCAGAAAACCCACCCCTTGGACAAAACCAAGGCCCTGTGGGAAACCGCCCCCTCAATGTTCAGCCTCTTAAGTAACCGTAGCATCGAAGATGACTTGTGATCCCCAATGGGTACCCCTGCTACCCAGATCGCCCCAAGAGTCAACCATACAAACGACTTGTGATCCCCAATGGATACCCCTGCTATCCAGATCACCCCAAGAGTCGCCCGCACCAACGACTTGCGATCCCCAATGGGTACCCCTGCTACCCAGATCGCCACAAAAAATCGTCCTTAAATTGGGTTAAAACCGATCGCCTTATTAGGCACCCAAGACCCTCCGGTTTCTCCAAACCGTCGAAGGGCTAAGACAGATTTGTTAATCATGTTCTTGCAAGTCCCTCCGGTCCAGAAATACCGTAGAGGGCGGCCTCTGAAAAGGCCCGAGTACGATCCGTTGATCCAGAATCTCGACAAAGACCCTCCGGCTCAGGAACGCCGTAGAGGGCGGCCTCTGAAAAGGCCCGAGACCGATCCGTTGATCCAGAATCTCGACAAAGACCCTCCGGCTAGAAACACCGTCGAGGGCGGCCCAAAAAAGGCCCCACATCATTCAAGACCCTCCGGACAAGGAACTCCGTCGAGGGCGGCCTTCACAGTGGCCCCAGGATGCTGACACCAGGAAGGAGAACAGGATAACTGATTCTCCGCCACCAGGACGATTTTACGATCTCCGACCTCGGCGTTAGATCTATTGTAAAAATGTGTGTATTTCTTAGTCTTAATTTTTTCTACCTGTATAGATATAAGTATTTGTCGCTTTAGCATTTAAGTGAAATTTCCGCATTTTTTCCTATTTTCCAGAGTGATGTTAGAACGCCTCAGGCGATGAAAGACCCTGTTGATTGATGTCCGCAAAATTATATTCATGGTTATAAATAATATTTATAACCACGAATAGTATTTGGCAAACATCCATGATTCTTTCCTTCATCGCCTGGGCATCCTAACCCCACCTGTCAATCGACTTAGAATAATTTCATGCATGGCATTCAGTCCGAAAAAGTTAAAGTCCCTCTAAAAATCGACAGCGCAAGCGCGGCTGCGGTTATCGATCACGCTTGTAGACATTTGCTTGGCGAAAACGCGCCAATCGTGCGAAACCTGTTTCCAGAAGCATCGCGAAAAGATGCTCGCTTGTTAATTTTCGCACAGCGACCGCGGGCCAATACCCCACTCTCTTACACCGTGAGAAGTGCGCCGCCGCCCGAGCTAGCCTTTAAGTATAGCGCGTTTCGAGACCGAGAGACATTTCTCCCCGAGTCCCTGTAGTGTGAACATCTCCGCTACTTAAATAAACCCAAGTTTTTAACCTTACATTGCCTACCTCATTTCTGGACCTCCTTTTTTCTAACACTCGTATGCCACCTCCACAGCAGCGTCACACCCGATCTCCGTTACGGAGAGGACTACTCCCGTTTCGGTAGCCATTGCCGTCAACGGAACAAACCCCATCTTCGCCCTGTACACCCTGGACCACCCGAACCATTTTCCCCCGTCTTCGAAGCGACCCCCGTTACGGAGAGGATAACTCCCGTATCGGCGGTAATCGCCGTCACCGCAGCGTCGCCCTGGACTCCCCCCCCCCCCCCGTTGTTCTCAAATAACCAGACCTCCCCGCACGAATTAAATAAAGTAATTCCAACTTTATTTAACTTTTAGTTGAATAACTTTTCTGGTCAGTCTCAACCCACAGACTGACCTCACTTTTATGTTATTATGTTGTAAAATAGTAGCCAGTTTGTCAGTTATTCCCGAGATGTATGGAACTACAGTGAAGTTTTTGGAATTATTGAGTTCTTTTCTACCTAGTTGATTATAAATATTATTAACTCGGATTTTAATATGTTTGTTGATAAGATTAATAGGGTAACCATTTCGAATGAAAGTTTTTTGTATTAGTTTGATATTGTGTGGTCTAAATTTGAATGAAGATAATTTAATAGCTCTATCTATGAGTCCAAAAATCATTCCTTTCTTTAGTGACCAAGGATGTTGTGATAGGAAATGTAGATACCTGCCGGACCAAGTGGATTTGTGGTACGAATTGGTAAGAAGTAATTCATTATTGATTCTAGTGACCGATACTTCTAAAGAGTCGAATGAGTTGAAAATTCCTGAAATTTCGTGTAATTTCGATTCTTGAATGACCATAAAAATGTCATCAACGTATTTTTCATATAATGGTTTTTCAAAATTTAAGGTATGGTATGGCAAAGGCCATACCACGCTGGAAACACCAGTTCCCGTTAGATCACTGAAGTTAAGCAGTGTTGGGCGCGGTTAGTACTTGGATGGGTGACACTACCCGAATCGGGTAGTGTCACGTCTACCCCTAGAGGCTCGCCGAAAGGGAAATGGCTTAATGGTATAATGGTATAAGGTTGAAAGACAGTCAATTTGAACAGTATTCTAGTGATGGCAAATACCGACAAAAAAACGTGTCGATATGTATCGATATTTTCTGACAATGTATCGATACGTATCGAAACATATCGATATCTTCCCCCTCCTCTCTGAATTATTAAAAATGTGAATAGAATAATGGAACATTTTTTGGCGCGCATGTGTTACGTCATGGAAAACGTAAAATACTTTCCTTTTTAATTAGGTTCCTCGTTTTAGTTGAGATCGAAGATCTCGCACAGGGAAGAGGAAAGAGTAGCCAATAAATAAATATAGATTAGTTTAAACAATTTATTATAATCAATTACACTTGAAACGTATAGTTTATTAAGGCTTTAGCACAAGAAACTGAAGGAAGGCATGTAGACACTCTAATCCTTGGCCAGGACCTTTAAAATAAAGGAGACTCATGTATTATGGCCCAAAAAGAGTTAGATAATGAAATTAGATTTATTAAAATTAGAACTTACCGGTTTATTGATTCAATTGAAGAATCAAATGATATCTAGATGGTCTCCGTGTAGTGGTGTGAAAGAAAGGGGTTGTGCACCTTGATGTAAACAATAAGGGTTCCAATTCAGGGTTGAATGGGTACGGAGTAATCCAAGATGGGAAATCCCAGATTCGGGTTTCCCGGTGCACAACACTTGACACAAGGGCACACACACTAACACGCGAAGGATACCGGTTTGACACACTAGACACTGGACAGTCGAATCGGGGAAAACCGTAGGAAATAGAGAAGAGTTGTACGGAACTGCAACTTCTAATTTTTTGACTGACCCATGCTGGTCCATTCACTTTTTATAGGGCCTATGGCTACGTTCGTTCATGCTGTAACGATCCTGTATACGCGTACGTCACGTATATATATAGATACACTATACGGGTTGTAATGTTTTCAGTATATCTATAGCTATGTCCTCCAGTTTCCACGTGCTTTTGGGCCCTATACTCTATGCGTCTATGGTTAGACAGTGAACGCTACGAATTACAATGTTCTTACTATAGTCTATATTCTATACCTAGTCTGCTCTCGTGCCGGACATATATATATAGCTATATCTTACAGTGTACAGCGTGCTGACTATATATACATATATAGCTGCACTACACAGTGCACGATATTCGCTCTGTATTTATTAAGTACTTATTAGTATAAGCATGCAAATATATAATTATATGAATAAATATATTAACATATATATACGTCACGGGACGTGACACCTCCCCCCTAAGTCGAACGCGGGGTGAAGCATTCAAGTGGGGCAATTCCTAAAAAGCAAATATTCAAATTCCTGATTCAGTTACAGATATTCTTGGATTAGGTAAAGGTTTTAGTAACCATGTGATAAAAAGTAAATCGAAACAAACGATGGAAATAGTCAAAGATGTTGAATCAAGTATACACAAAGTTCCAATATTGGATCAACAAGATTTCCGAAACAAGGTTTTACATTTGTTAAAGAGTTTTGTTGATAAGAATTGTTTGCACATTAGTAGTATTGATCGTAACATTTTTTAAGGTTTCAAGGTAACAAAAGATTTCCTTAAGAACAACCCTGATATAATTTGCATGAATGCTGATAAAGGTAATATTACAGTTTGTATGAAGAAATCAGATTATATTAGGGATATGGAGGATTTACTTTGCAATCATGATAACTTTGAATTATTGAGTGAAAATCCGTTAAAACAATTAAGAAGAGACATTTTCAAGATGCTAGACAATTGGAGAAGGAAAGGACTTTTGGGAAAGGATATAAGATGGACTGATATAAATACTGGGGACACAGTTCTTGCAAGATGTTATGGTTTGAGAAAGATTCATAAGGAGGGCTATCCTTTGAGAATTGTTGTTTCAACTATTAACACTCCAACGAAATTTTTAGAACAAAACTTTAATTTGATACTTAAAGACTCAATTACAACTTCTAAATACAATATTAAAATAGCTGGAAATTTCAAGAAAATATTATTCCAAAATCTGTCCCTGACGACCATGTAATGATTTCTTTGGATTTTGTTGCAAGGGAAGGCCACTATTACAAAAATCGATAAAATAAAGATAAATATCAAAATAAAAGAAAAGTTATAATATCGTATGTACAATAGGTTGTTAGGTTATACTGGTTGAGTTCGGGCAGTGTGTTATTCGAATAGAGAGAAAGCTCTGATTGTTAAACATGTACTTATAAAGCTGTAAATCGAGCGAAGCATTCCAGGGTTTATATTTGACAACAATAAGTGAAGATTGTTTTCGTTTATCATACCAATGTTGCGCAAGTAATGATTTCTAACAGGCGAGTAGATTGGACATTTGGCGATGATGTGTAAAAGATCTTCATTTTCTCTTAGATTACATAATTGGCAAATCTGCTGTGGATCGACTACAGTTGTTCCAGCTTTAGAGGTCAACTTAATGATGAACCTGGAGGAAGTTCTTATTTGTGCGAAAATGCACTTAAAAACGAAAGGAGCTCTGAATAGCAGATATTGCTGGGGTAGCGCATCATTGTGTATAATTTCACTGTATATGTAACTAAAGTTGCTATTTTCCAATCTTAACAGATCCCGCGAATGGAAAAAATCACGGTATCCATCAGCTATAGCATCGATTTGAGTTATAAGATTGGGACCATTGAGATCCATGAGATTGCGACATATTCCCGCTTGCTCCAAACATCTAATAAGTTGACCTAGCTAGTTATATTTAACATTTTTGCTATTTGCGGTTTCGGCTAGTTTTAGCATACAAAGTTTGGGATGCGAGTCTTTCAGAAGGAAAATCTTTGCCGCCCAATTCAGCGCCATTTTTAATATTTGGTATGACACATAGGGTAGACCTACTTCTAATCTGACAACGAAGTCAGGCGTATTTCTGGGTAGGCGCAGAAGATTTTTGAAAAAACAGACTTGTGCTTTTTCGAAGACATCTAGATAATTTAATCCGATAATGTGAGCCGCATACAATAAGGAACTCTTGATAATAGAGTCATGAATTTCGATGATGGAAGATCATGACGAGCACTTAGTTCTAGTTAGAATATTGAACGCTGAGGCTGATGCTGAGTTGGCTCTGCCAACTGCTGCATGCACAGCTAAGTTGAAAGCACCTGTTCTAGAAAAAATCGTACCCAAGTATTCAAAACAAGAAACAAACCCCAAAGAGATACCATCGTATTTCAGACCTAGGAGTTTTGCGCTGATCCGACCTTTTTTGAATATAGTATATTTAGTTTTGTTATTATTAACCGTAAGTTTGTTTATATTACAATACTCCTGGAGACCATTGAGTTTTCTTATCGCGTCTATTTTAGATTCTGCAAAAATAATTAAATCATCCGCGTAAATCAGCACAATAATGTCCGTGTCGCCCATGATTCTGAGACCCACAAGACCTTTTTGTCTAAAAAAAATCTCGATATTCGAGGTTAAGAGGTTAAGAGGTTAAACATGATTGGGCTCAAAATCTCTCCCTGTAAAACTCCCTCAGTGACCGGCAGTTCCCCTGAGAACTCATTTCCCACTTTAATGCAAGTTGAGGCTTTCTCATACAGACTTTTTAGAATTCTAATTATTTTTGACCTGATCCCAATATCAAAAAGTTTTGACCAGATGTGAGCGTGATTAACTGATGGGAAGGCTCTGGAGAAATCCATTACAATGGCATAGATATGTCTATTCTTTTTTTGTAAGTAAATTTGCGAAACAGATGCTAAGGTGAAAATATTATCCATACATCTCCTACCTCGGCGAAAACCTGCTTGGGCTTCTGAAATAATGTGACACATCGACTCCCATTTTTCCAATCTAGCCAGCAGAATTTGCGTAAAAATTTTAGGATGCGAGTTTAGAAGGGCAATAGGTCTATAATTATTGGGATTGGCTGGGTCTTGTTCTTTATGTATCATATGCGTTACAGATTTTGTCCAATCGAGCGGTATATATTCATTCTCAAGTATTTTATTAAAAAAAGTTTCGAGAGAAAGGAGCCAATTAGGCGGTAAGTTTTTGTAAAAATTATTTGAAATTTGATCTGGCCCCGGAGCCTTATTTAGTTTATTTTTGTTAATTGATAAAAAGATTTCGTTAGCTGTAATTCTGCAATCCAAAAATGGATTTCGCACATCTGTCAGCATTGACGGTGACAAACGTCTAAGAGGAATTGCCAGACGGAATAAATTTTCCCAAGCTTTTGTAGAAAGGATTGTAGATTTTATCTTTGAACCTCTAAATCTATCAACCGTATCCCAGAATGTTTTGCTATCGTTGACATTCTCAAGGCTTGTCAGAATACTGGATTCAAAGTTTGCTTTTTTATGAGCTATCAGTGCTTGGTACGATTTTTTAGCTTTGACATAAACCAACTTAGCCTCATCCGAGAAATTGGCCCTGCTGGGTTCTTTCAGCGCATTAGGAAGATATGATTTTCTTTGGCGACAGTCAGAATCAAATCAAGGTTTGTCACGGTACCATTTCTCAGTAAATTTTTTTTTTACTGACCAGATATCTGCTTTTTTGGCGCTGTCGACAATAGCATTGGTAAGGTTTGAATTAAGATAATCTATGCCTACTTTTTCTAAGTTAACTTCTAGTCTGTGAGAAAAGTATAATTCGTTCGAGAAGATATCCCGTTTGTCGTCCGTCCATCTCAGAAACGTCAAGCTTTTGTTTTTGTTTACATTCAGCGTACTTGAGTGACCAGCTGAGATGGGAGAGCAACAAGATGAGACTAAGACCGGGAAGTGATCCGAAGTATGTGTGGATTGATCTACTTTCAAGTATTTAAGTGTACCTAATGCCTCAGCATTACACCAAACCAAGTCATTGACACTTTTACCCCCTGCATTAACAAAAGTAAAGTGAGCTGGATTGTCGCTACGCGATCTACCATTTAAAAGATAAAACTCATTCACCTCCATCAGTTCAACTAATCCCAGCCCCCTCCTGTTGTGCGCAACATCGTGACTCTCCCGGTACATTGAAAAATTTGTGTGAAAGAACATATCAGGTGGACCCTGACCTAATCCCCCCACCCTACAGTTAAAATCGCCATATATAGTGATAGGAACGTTGTTGTATTTCTCTGACAGGGCGCATAAGGTTTCTTCGAAAAGTTGTAGGATTACTTCTGTATCTACCGTCGGGTTAAAATAGCAAATTCCTACAATAAAATTAATTTTATTTGCGCTATAAATTCGAACCAATATCCAATACTCTGATTTATCTATGATCTCACTATTATAGTGAAGTTTGTTTATAAAAAGGACTAGGCCGCCACTGGCACTACCTTTTGATTTTTCTTTCAAAGCTTTAGGAAAGAAATGATTATATTCATTTTCCGCGTACAAGTTTTTGGGAATTTGAGTGAGCCAAGTTTCGACGATTCCTATAATATCAAACTTATCATAATTGATAGAGGAGTTTAAAAATCTTACATAACCATGACAGTTCCAGAAGAAGAAGTTTGAAGTATTGTCGACTCGTCCTGATGTGATTGGCTTATTTAACCATTTATATTTTTCTACTTCGTCTCCCTGGTTGATGCTAGCCGATTGTGAAAATTTCCTTTCGTAAGATTTCCCACCTGCTCTTTGATGATGACTGGTGGGGATTCTGAGGCCTTACGCTTCGCCTTTCCCTGAGTGCCGCTTGCTTCCCCAATGTTCCCTTTTTCAGCTGGCTCTGCCCTATTGCCAGATAATTTGGCATTCTGGATTACAGATTTCAACGCTGCTAGATCCTTGGACTAGAATTTTTTGCCATTCACATAAATTGCATTATAGCTTACGGAGGCTTTCAGGTCACAATTTCTAGCCTCCTTAAGGTATGGAAGCAGAGTCTTTCTTCCAGTTTGGACTTTTTTAGTGTAGTCCTCCGCAATGCTGATCCCAGTGCCGCGTAATTTTTTTAGCTGCGATAAGATCATTTTCTTGACCTTAAAAGAACGTAGCTGAGTCAAGAGGGGACGGGGTTTGTCCCGGATTTTTCCTGCGATCCGTCTCACAGATTCAACCTGGTCTGAGCGTATTTCAATACTGAGATGCTGCTTGAAAATACCACATACTGACTGCACCAGGTCCACGTCGTCTTCTTCAAGAACACCAAAAATCATCAAATTGTTGCTTCTTAGCGCTCTATCCATTGCCTCGATTCTCCGGTCTTTTTCCGTAATAACCGTCCTCAGTTTTTCTTGCTCGAGTTTAAGCTCTTGATTTTCTACAGTAAGATGGTCGATTTTGCTGTGGAGAGCTGAAAGTGAGGACTCCAGATTCCCCATTTTTTGCATTAAGAGATCTAATTTGTCCTCAGAGACTTCGAGAGCCATTGTGTCAAGTAATTGACGTGACACAGAGATGGCAGCACTAACACACTATCTATGGAGATGTTTAGCGTACCGCAGGTCGGCTCCATTTCCGACGTAGTTGAGGAGGAAGGAAAACTCAAGATTAACTCAAAGTAACATTTATTCAATCGAGAGCCTTGCTCGCGCTCGAGAAGAGGTGACTACACAGCGTGACAGCAGACCACAGAGTGTCTGTACAAAGATGGACGTAGCAAGGCGCGGAATCCCATTGGTTACACGGATGGGAAACTCATTATGAAAATCGCTGGATATGTAGATCCCTACATTCCCACATATCCACCTGATCAACGAACTGGCGAAAATTGGCGGTTTGAACGACAACAACTTTTTGCTTAAAAATGCTTACGGTAATGGTTGTAACACTCACAAAACCATTAGAAATGAGAACATGAGTGTCAAATAGTTACTTTGAAAGCATTTTAAAGATTACACTGCCCGAATTCAGCCCGTAAACAACCAAAATTTTGACCAGCGATTAGTCACGCGACCGACTGTAGATGGGACAATATAAGGACACGTACTCGATTAAGTCAAAAAGATTTTATTGAAGGGATAGTTTTCATCATGAATTCAACTTATTTTAAATTTAATGGATCTTTTTATAGGCAAAAGTTTCGTACTCCCATAGGTTCAGTCATTTCTCCGATTTTGGTTGCGTGTTCCTCTAGAAAAGTTACAGGCGGTGTTTGGTGCTTCGAACAGTTTTCATCCAAAACTTCAGTTTACCCACGAAATAGAGAAAAACAGTAAAATCAGTTTTTTGGACGTAGAAGTAATTGAAGGTCAGGATGGTAATATTATTACCAATTGGTACAGGAAAAATACATATTCAGGTAGAATTTCAAATTTCTTTTTGGCTCATCATTTCAAAACAAAATTGCAGTCATCAAAAACTTAGTCGACAGGGCTGTTGGTTTGTCCCACATTTCATTTCACAAAGAGAATTTGAATATTGTTAGGAATATCCTTCTTCTGAATCTTTACCAAAAAAGTTAGTTGAGCAGCAAATCACAATTAGAATTGAAAAAATCAAAAACAAATAAAGTAACATTTCAGTTGATTTTGACCATGAATTTTTCTGGGATAATGTTGAAATTTTACACAGTGAAACTAATGAGAGAAAGAGATAATTCATGGAAATGCTTTATAATAAAAAACAAAATAAGTCCTCTATTAATTTAAAAACGGATTTAGATAGATTAAACAAAAGTTATGTAACGGGTCCGAATAAATATGTCAAGCGGATGAACGGAACTGTCGTGCAGTGCCTATGTACTGCCTGCCATAACCCTGATCAACCTGGATAGTGGAGGGGGTAACTCCTTTGTTACAGCCTCTGTTACAGTTATTCAAGTTTGATTAATTACATTTAGTTTTCATGAGTCTTGACTTTCTCTTATTTCTTGTTTGTTGTGACGGATTGGCACATTGACCCACATTCAGATCTCCCCTACTGAAAAATCCGACGTCGGATCCTACGTCGGATCCTAATAGTTTCTTGCGCTGTAGCCGACGTCGTAACCCACGTAGGATCCTACGTCGGATCCTGATAGTTTCCGACGTCGGAAACGACGTAGGAAACATCGTCGAGTATTGGGATCGTTTCCGACGTCGGAAACTATTAGGATCCTAATAGGATCCTAATAGGATCCAACGAGATTTAAAAAAAAATAAAATGTTTATGGAATAATAACTGTAACATACTTAGTTCTCAATTTATAGAAAATCAATAAACAAAACTGTAATATAATATACACTATATATATATATTTTTTATTTATATGGTGTATAATATATATAGTATAGTATATAGAATATATATATATATATATACATACTTATATAGTGTATATTATATTATAGTTTTGTTTATTGTTATTCTATAAATTAGGAATTAAATATGTAACAGTTATTATTCCATAAACATTTTTTTTTAAATCTCGTTGGATCCTATTAGGATTCTATTAGGATCCTAATAGTTTCCGACGTCGGAAACGATCCCAATACTCGACGACGTTTCCTACGTCGTTTCCGACGTCGGAAACTATCAGGATCCGACGTAGGATCCTACGTGGGTTACGACGTCGGCTACGACGCAGGAAACTATTAGGATCCGACGGAAGATCCGACGTCGGGTTTTTCAGTAGGGTCAGGTATGGAAGAGATAGCGTCGTCGCTTGGTCGCTATTCCCACCTGTTTTCATTTTCTTGCCTTGATAAGGGTGCTGTGTGAGCACCGAAACGTTGGTAAATACTTTGCATGCTTTTTTATTGTGATTTGATAATAATAAAAATAGAAAAGACGAAAGAAACAAAAAAGAGAAGGAAGGGGATTTGGTTGGTTGCCTTCTCATTTTTCTTTCCTCTTTTTTTTCGAAAGAAACAAATTTTTTTATTTTGTTTTTTAGGAATTGCAATAGGAGCATTTTGTGGTGGCTGTCCAGATTTTATCGTTGAATTCTTGCTTTATTTTCAGCAATTACTTATATTGATATAAATGTTATGTATTACAATAAAAACACCTTTACACTATACACTTACACCACCAATGTGTATTGTTAAGAAAAAAATGTATCGATACTTATCGATACTGGTGGTGTATCGATATATATCGTTAGTATCGATTTTTTAGCCATCTCTATAGTATTCATGACAGTATCGGCTATCACAGGAGAAAGCGGAGATCCCGTGGCTACTTCTTCCATTTGATTATAATTTTTGTTGTTGAATTTAAAATTTTATTGGAAGTGAAGGGAATAAGTTAACCACATCTAAAGATACAAGATGATGATTTTTAGGCATTTTGAAGCTTTTAATCTCATTGACAAACTGCCAGCTATCTTTAACTAAAAAACTAGATTTTTCCGTTAAAACTTTTAGAAAATTAGAGAGATATTTAGCTAATTTAGAAGTTGGACTGTTGATGGTAGAAATTATAATTCTAAGAGGATAACCGGTTCTGTGAATTTTTGGAAGTCCATAAGCTCTAGGGATAACCGTTGCATTTGCTTCTAGTTCTTTTGTATCTGTAGAGGAAATAAATGAATTTTGATCCCATCCGTTTATTATAATGTTGTTCGACTTTTCACTTGTAGCTGTATATTCAAATTTAACTTCTTTAAATTTGGATTGATCTGATAATAGAGTAGACATTTTTTTAATATATTCTGATTTTTTCATAGCAACTGTTGTGTTGCCTTTATCTGATTTGAGAAAAATTATGTCAGGATTGTTTTTGATAAATTGAATAGCTGGACTAAAGTTGAAGTTATTATGAAACTTTTGTTTGTTTAGGATAGGAGAATGTAAAAAATTAAGGACAGTTTGAGAACAATGAACTCTGATTTCATTTTGTTTGTCTAGAGGTAAATTCCAGATACCAAATTCAATAGAAGCTATAAAGTCATGTGAAGGAAAATGTTTTTTGTTGAAAGAATTAAAGGCAAAGCCTGGTCCAAGAGAAACAATTTGGATTACTTCTTCAGGTATTCTATAGTCAGTTAAATTTTTAAGCCATGATTCTGGGGTGTCAACATTTTTTGTTGTCCGATTATTTTCTTTCGTTTGAGATGGTTAAATTTGTTGGTCAAAATTGTTTTACGTTTTAGAAAAAGTTTGTTTTAGTTCATGTTTTCAAAAATAAAAAAGTCATTGAAAATGTTAAAAGGTAAATTTTTAATTATTGCGTCATGTAAGAATCTCATTTGTTGGATTATGTCAGAAATTCCACTATGTACGTCCCTGATTTCCATGTTAAGGATTTTCATTTTAATTGTTTTTGAAAGTCTATGAATTCTGAATTTGTTGAAAGGAGCGTAAAATCTAAGATTCTCAAATCTACTATAATTCTCTAAATGTGGTGGAATAATACCACTTTTTCGGCATCTGATCAAAAAAAATTTTTGATTTCTTAAAACAGCTAATCTCGATGAAAAATGGGAAAATTCTTGTGAAAATATTAATAATTGTAATCCAAAGTGGAATCTGATCCACTGGTAAAAACTCCCATATGTGTTGGGAAGAAATCCGTTTTGATTAGGGTGCATCTCTTTCTTCAGTTTCGACCTTCACTTGGTGTATAAATCAGTCTCCGGATGGAAATGTCATTAAGATAAAAAAAAGACTTTGTTTCATTGAAAAGTGGCATATCGAGAGAGGGACCATATCGAGTCCGAAACGTTGCCATTTTTCAATGAAACAAATTCTTTTTTTTTTATCTTAATGACCTTTCCATCCGGAGACTGTTTTATACACTAATCGAAGGTCGAAACTGAAGAAAGAGATTCAAACATAGACAGAATATGTTTTGAACAAAGTGAATAAAATATCTCGTGCGAAAACTTAAAATTTATATTAATTACCTTTAGTTACAGCGATCAGGGTGAAAAGGTAGGTCTGAATATAACCTCCCCTGGCGGACCGAACGAATGGAACGGATACGCTACAGCGTATCCGTTCCGTTCGTTCGGTCCACCAGGTTCAAAATAATGACAGACCGGCTCGGCGTGTTTATCATATTTCCTATTAATTATTGATTACCAAAAAAATGCTTCGTGGTTTGTATATTTATTTTTCTGTATTTTTTACAGAAAATCCTGTGAGAAGTGCAGAATGTTCTAACTAAACGATTTACCGGAAATTATTCTAATACAGTAAAGTCTCGCGTATTTCTGCGTTTTTGAAACGTAAAGATTCTTTATTTTCAAGGCTGGAGGGGCCCCCACCTACATCGCCTGGGGGCAGGTTCTTTTTATCAAGCGACGTTCATTGGCTGCTCCGGGCTTGCATCGATGCGCCACCTGCAAGCATCTTTTTCAACTACGCATGTACCGAAAAAGCGCGGGTCGATTTTAAATCAGTAAATACTATCAATAATAATATACAGAGAAATACACCCGACATTCCTAGAACTGCTGTTACTCCACGCAGTTTCTCAGCTGAAGGGTTGCAACTCTTGCATGAAAAACACCACCAGCGTAGGAACAAAGACACAGTTACTCATATGCGGAAATTGCACGATATTATGTATTCCAATTGGAAACGTTTCAGACGTCCCCGATTTGCGCAGTTGGAAATGTCGCGGTCCGTTGGCCAGTGTTTTTGTTTACGAATTACGTGAAAAATGTAAAATTTCATGGAAATAGTACAAGTTTTCAGACAAAAATCAACATAATAGAATCAAGAAGCGACTCAAATATTTCGCGACAATGTTAGACTAGGTGGAACTGTCAGCCGTCAGCAAGGTTAGCATATTATAATAGGACTGCAACTGCACACGAGTCTTTGGAGAAAATTTCTAAAGGCAAAAGTAAGTGATAAAAGCCTGAATAGTAATATTTTTCAAGTGTAAAATCTTTCTTCTCAGTCATGTCCCATTCTTTTCTCGAGTAGCGACCTTTCAGTGTCACGAAGTGCAAGAAACTTTCCGAAATTTGAGGAGCCACTAACCTGAAATTTAGGATATTTTATTTTATTTAATGAAACTGAAAGGTCGTCAATCGACAACATACACGACTTTTACTCCATTTAAACCAACGAGGGCGCTCTTCGGGCCTCTTTTGTTTTGGTTGGTCAGCCACTGACGCGGAGGAGAGTGTACAGGGACCGTGGTGGGAGTTGACAGAACTGCGCAATTTGAAATAGCCGTGTACGGGGGACTTGAAATAGGGGAGTCTTGAAATAGGGGAAACTTGAAATAAAAGAGACTTCACTGTATTTACAAAAAAAACTATGCTGTCTTTACTTATATCCGTAAATTTGTAAAGTACTATTTTAATACAGGACCCCTGTAATATTAACAGTTTTTTTCTCCGTTTTCAAAATAAAAAATGTACCAGTATTAGGGGTATTTAAAAAAATACGACTTCTCTTTTGTATATGTTTCGGGGGTGTCTCTCGGTTATTTTAAGCCGAAAAAGACAAACATCGTGCTACGCATTTTTGAGAAAAACAATTTCTTTATTTTTAAAGATTAAAATTCCATTTATCTAAATAACGACACGAAAGATGAATAGCAGTTCATGGTTCAAAATAAAATAAGTAAATCGATGAAAATGTACTGAAATAGCATGTACTTTAACTAACTTCAAAATTTTATTTTTCTTAATGTTTGTTTTTTAGTTCAATAACAATATAAAGAACAGGTTCCATGAGAATATTGAGGTTCCTGAACTTCAAAGTAACAAAAATGGTGCTTTATTTCTAAAATTGAAGAAACCTAATTTTTAAGGATTAAAAATCTCATTATTCTCAAAACGCCGGAAAATATGAATAGTAGTTCCTAATTTAAAATACTCAAAATTTTTCTATTTCCTGGAATCTAAAAGTATACCCCCACCACACATTTATCTTCTATGTTTCAACCAATTTTTCCAACAAAACAGAAAAAGTGGATAAAAATAGACTAAAATGGCCTTTACTTACCATTGTTATTGAACTAGAAACAAATGTTTTTGAAAACAATGACCGAAGATCATCTATCAAACTAAGATATCATTTCTATCGAGTATCAAATCGCAAAGTTTTCACAAATACGACAACTGATAGACGCATTTGCTGAGATGAAAGCAAAATGCATTACTGCAAAATGCAGTAATAAACTGAACGCAGTGTTAATTTGAATCTCGCACTGAATGTTTGAATAAAATTGACTATGTTAATTGCGCACTGGAATTCATTAGAAACAAATTTTTATTTAGTATGCAATATATGTAGATATAAAAGATCCCCAGATAGCAAAATGCCCGCCAACTGCAAGCGATCTGCCGGCCCGCGGTCCGATCGATCGGACCGACGTGCTGGCAGATATACACCTTAATGTGCACACCATTGATGTCTATATGTCCGCACGAGAGGCGGGAGCGACGCGGTCCGGCGAACTGCATGACCGACGGTCCGTTAAAATGCAGGCCGAGTGTGCGAGTAGATTATATTTAAAAAAATCTTTTTTTATGTAAATAAAATAAAAATTTCCAAATATCACGGAAGATAATGGCGAGATTCTGCGTATAATAAGTCCAAGTTGGAAGAAAAATTTTAATATTATAAAAAGATATATCTTTTTATAATATTGACATTTTTCTTTCAACTTGGACTTTATATTATTATACGCAGAATTTCATTACCTTTTGTGCTATTTGCTAATTTTGTTGATTCGAAGGACATCCACAGCAAAAAAATGCTAACTTTAATCCAGAAAATAGAAATAGGCGGTTTCACATGTTAGGAAACTGCATGCATACTTCAAAAAATTCTTAGAATTTTTTTTCAATTTTTTTTTAAACTATGATCTACTTATAGCTAACATGAACAATTGTTTGCAAATCGCACACTTTCACTCACATCCGAGCGAAAATTCACAGGTGTGAACGCCACACGAGATGAAACACGAGAAGAACAGCTGATCCCAAACTAATTTTGTTGATTTGAAGGACACCGACAGCAAACAATTGCTAACAAATTTAATCCAGAAAATAGATTTAGGTTTTACATGTTAGAACATCTGGAAAGGGGGAAGACGGAAAGTTTTTCGAGAATAGAGGAAAAACGCGGAAACGCAGGGGCAATTTTATATTCTGCATTATTGATGTATAATGTACAAAATACCTTATTTTTTAAATTAGGTAGCAAAAAACTATTAACTAAGTTGCATCTTTACTATTTAAATGAAACTGTCGTGCGGAGAACTGGTCGTAATTATAATAGACTTCGGACATAGATAGATATAGATAGAAATGTAGATATAATAGACATTATATTTAGACTTAGTCTATATAATTAATATTTACAACTCTTCTTATTCCGTGTCTCTTTGTTAAGGGGAATGTCTCTTTGGGGAAGTGCTCAAATACGCTGTAAATAATATAATTTCAATAAATTAATTAGAGTAATGAGGAAAAGAGTATAGTATAATAAATCCAGGATCTTCATGAGAAATACTGCCATAATTTTTGAGTTTCTAACAGATTCACAAAAGTTTAATTTAACCATTTTTATTCAAAAGTTTTAAAACCTAAAAATGATTCAAATCTAACATTTTTAAATCGAGTTACTCAAAACATAAAGAAATTCTTAAAATTTTAAATCTAAACTTATTCAATTTTGAATTTTTGTAATTAAATTATTTACCTCTTAGGAACTTACGTTTACTCAAATTCTTCATCCTCTTCGTTGCTGGAAATGTCTCCATCCTCAGAAGACTGCTTCCTTATAATTTCTCTTAGTTCGCCAATTTGTTTTTGAACATCTGCGGTGATGGACAGCTCAGTGTTTTCAACAAAAAATATCAATTTTCACAGAAAAATTAAATAGTTAAACTTTCAGTTGGAAAAATTAATTTACAGCAAAAAAAAAAACGGATTTTCAACCAAAATTATGAATATTTAACTGGAACACTTGAATTTTCAAGCAAAAAGATTGATTTTTAAACCAGAAGATCAATTTTCAAATAAAAAGAATTATTTTGTACAAAAAAAAAACAATTTTTCAACAAAATACATGCATTTTTAATAAAATAGTTGAATTTTTGATTAAAGAAGACAAATTTTCAAACATCATGAAATTTTCATCTTCAAAACAAATAGTGGAATTTTGAACTAAAACAATAAAAATTTTCAACCAAAAATGGAATAGTAACATTTTGAGTGAAAAAATTAATTTTAAACCAAACATAAGAGTTTTCAACTAAAACAAAGAATATTCAACTCAAATAGTTGAATTTTCGAGCAAAAAAATCAATTTTAACTAAAGAAAGAAATTGTCAACCAAAACTTAAATAATTACATTTCAAGTTAAAAAAATTAATGTTTAACCAAACAAACGAAGTGATGAATTTTCAAATAAAATTCTAAATATTTAACTGAAGTAGTTCAATTTTACGCCAGATAGATGAATTTTTTACTAAAATGATGAAGCTTTAACTAGAATAATTGAATTTTTTACCAAGAAGATGAATTTCTACCAAAAGACGAAATGCCAACTGAAAAAAAATCATTTTTTTACCAAAAATTGAATGAATAAATTTTGAGGCGAAAAAATAAAGTTCAAAAAAAGGAATGAATTTAAACTAAAATTATGAAAAATTCAACTGGAATAATAGTTACATTTGCTTTTTAAAAAATAATAATTTTAACCAAAAAACATGCAATGAAAAAGAATAGTTGAATTTTATGCCAAAAAGATAAATTTTCAACCATAAAGATTATTTTTGTACAAAAAAAGTCAATTGTCCACAAAGTACATGAACTTTTAAACAAATAGTTTAATTTTTAAATGCGAAATATCGATTTTGAACGAAATAGTTGAAATTTCACCAAAAACAGATACATTGATTTTCAACATGAATCTTCCAAGTGACAGTGATAGTGGGACAGGGGGTGACGAAGTGACAAGTGGAAATGCTAAGATCCTTGGGATATTAGAAGATGAGGAAGAATCTGAATAGCTTTACTGTCACTTAATTTTAATAGTTCTGTACCTAAAATATTGTAAGTAGTTTATTTAATAAATTACATATTTTTATACAAAATTATAGACAATGAAATAAATAATTTGATGGAAAACTTCATCTCATTGGCAAATTTGTTGATGACAGAACTCCCAGCTCCCAGAAGTTATTACAAAACATTTATTTAATTTTTTTCATGAACATATTGCCTAAAATGTGTAGCCTCGAAAAAAAGTAAATAACTCTTTTCAAGTGTTTTTGTCGGAAATAATTACTATTTTTAATGACAAATTATTACATTTCAAAGAGTATTTACAACATTTCTAAATCTTTAGCTTATGTACATAACATGTTGATCTGTTTCACCTAAGACTGACATTTTTAAATGAAACCCATGGGCACCCATGGGTTTCGTGAATGCATTCACGCCTCCTCAGAAACAAAAGTTTTACTTAGACTTAGCAAAGCAGGCTATAGAGTTTGTGACCTAAAAATTATGTTTTGACGATGCCTCGAGGCATCAATTCAATCAAAATTGTAACGGATTTTTTTTATCGTTACTTACTTTTCCAATTGATTTATTTATTACCTCGAAGACACTAGCCTTCAGTTTATTTGGGATTCTCAAAGTTTAATTGGATTTGAAAAGGCTATCATAATAAGACCCAATTAGATTTACAAACAGAAAACAAAGAAGGCACGAGTCACAGGTTATATAATAATTTAGATTTATTACTCAATTAAGATAAATATGTCCTAGCAGGTGATAACGAGTTCTCATTGAAAAATTATACTAATAATTAAATTTGTCAATACGCAAACTAACTCACACATACAATGAACGGCATTCCTTCACCCATACATAAAAACAGGTAAATAATAAAATCCTTTCAGAATGAAAGTACTGAGACAATGTGGGCAATTTAAAATTGAGTTCCCATCTCTTTTTCGTGCCGATTTATAATACTAAAAATCGACACACCCGATACAAAAGATTGAGAGCATCTAGCTATTTAAAATGATCGCATTTTAAAAACGGTCAAAATATATATATTTAAATATACAGGTTACTTATCACTCGGCTAGGGAAGCGGTTTGACGATTGTGTTTCCGCCTGGGTTAGCGTCAGTGGAGGCGCAAATTTTTGCTGATGTTGCTGATTTTGGATTTAGCCTTCCAATTCACAATCAATAGAGTGAATGATGCCTGAAACAAAGACCTAGGATACTAATGGGCCCAAGTGGGGAACCATGCATAACAACTTTGTGAGGCTCCTCACTTGGGGTGACCGCTAGAGAGATTGATGAGCAACCTGGTCGGAGCAGTGTTGCGGAATGAACGTGTCATTTACATAAATAACACGAGAATTCCAGATCAATCTAAAACATCTATGACTCACACCTATATACCTATATACCGTATACCCATATACCGACCTACTTTATACCTATATACCTATTCACTATTTTCCAACCGAGCAAGTCACGCCTACCCCGAAAGGGAAATGGCTTAATGGTATAATAATAATAATAACAATAATAATAATTTAATTTTTTCGAAAGGAATGTTTCTCTCGGATAAAAACATATTATACTTACCCACTTTTTGTTCCACACACGCAAACCAAAAACAGCTAATCCGGGAAAAAAATACCAAAAACCGCAAACGATGAAAGGTCGAGTGATCCTTACATTATATAACAATTGTTTGCAAATCGCACACATCCGAGGGAAAATTCACGGGTGTGAACTGTGAACGCCACACGAGATGAAACACGACAAGAACAGAATCAACCTGCAGGGGTCATGCAAGTCGCAAGCCCGTCGTTCCTCGCTGTTTGCAAGCCCGACGGGCGTTTAATGTGCCGGATCGTTGTCTGCCGTTGTCCGCCCTTCGGTCGTATTCCGACTCTGCCGGCCTGTCGCGTGCATTTAGCAGGCACGCTGGTCTCCAGCCCGTCGGGCCGATCACGTGCCGGCACGTATTGTTATCTGGGCCAAATTATGTAAATAAATTATATATAAAAATAAATAAATGTATATGGGCATATCCACGTAAAGTGTCATTTTTTCTAAAAAAAAAGTCAAAAATAAATCTCAAGGCACATATTTTAAACTTTTCTCCTACGTTCTACATACAAGTAGAAACGCATTTTTACCTTGATCAATATCTTTGCGCAAGCGCGCAGTTTGCACAAAATATTGCAATTAATAAAGCCATAAAATCAATTAAATGGATGATATTTTATGAATGGAAGGTGAAAGAGGGTTGTTTCTTCATTTTTAATGCTCAGGATACTTTTCAGTAGTGTGAATTACCATTTTCTTGATTTAGAATATACTGGGTGTTTTTTTAACTTGAGACATCGAAATATCTCAAAAAATACGCATGCTATGTAAAAAATATCCGCAATGAAAACTTTTTATTTTCGAGGGAGAAAAGCGACTTTGAACAAAATTTACCCAGCCCCCCCCCCAGGAAGCAGGAGTGGGGTAACTTTGTAATTTCAACTGAGAACCCCAATTTTTTATCACATATTCAGATTCTCCTTTATTAAATACGTACGTTTTATTTGAAATTTTTTTTCGGTTCGCGAAAAAAACCCACCCCTACGTCTTGGAGAGGGGGGAGTCCATTTTTTCAAAGACGCTTCTTCCCCTCAAAATAAAAAGTTTTTGTTACGGATATTTTATTCATACGTTGCGTATTTTTTTTTTAGATATTTCGATGTCTCAAATATTGGAAATTGTATTCACTTTATTATATATATTATATAATTATAATTATATATATAATATTATGTATTTATGTATGTATGTATTTATGTATTATGATATTATGTATGGCCAACGGCCATACCACGCTGGAAACACCAGTTCCCGTTAGATCACTGAAGTTAAGCAGTGTTGGGCGCGGTTAGTACTTGGATGGGTGACCGTTCGGGATAATACTACTGCGTTGCTGTTAGCGGTCGTCGGTGTGGTGAGCCCACACTTGTAGTTATTTACTACAAAAAACTATCCACCTAGAAACACTACCCGAATCGGGTAGTCACGCCTAGGGGCCTACCTCTAGAGGCTCGCCGAAAGGGAAATGGCTTAATGGTATATAATATAATATAATGTATGATATATAATATATAATTATATTATATATATTATATATCCATGGTAAACTTCTTCGCCCCAACATACTGCTCAATTTCCGTGAGCATAGAAGAGTGTGCTTCAACGATTGCCGACTCACCATCAAGTCATGTGGAAATCATGCGTGAAAATTTACGCGTGACTCAGTCGTGACAAATACACGTCACAAGAAACTTCACTGTGAAATCTGGAATTCACATGTGAAAAATCATGCGTGACTCAGAAGTTACAAATACATATCACACGAGAATTCACTGTGAAATCATTTGCAGGTCACAAGTGATTTCTCATGTGCGTGATTTCATGAGCACATCACATCGAAATCATGCGTGAAATATCACGCGTGACTTTAACGTGATAATCACGGTGGCTATCTGGGACGATGGAGTGGACATTCTTTCGCTAAATTCAAAATTTTCGATATTTGAATGTGTGATACCTTGATAATTTTAGGAGCACATCTTTTTCCTTTACATGGTGTCTGCTGGCCACCAAAATCTGATGGAAAATCCAAAGATTCTTGACCTGGGTAGTTGCGCGCACTTTCCACAACTACAGACCTTGGAGTGGACATTTGAATTGTGCAAGCGGTGACACGACTTTGAGATTTTATTGCTAAGTTATAAATCGAAGCCATTGACAGGACGCGTTGATGGACTGCAGCGTCTTTACAGACACACCTGTCAATTAGCAGGTTCTCTCGACAGCCTGCTACACCTTTTTTCGAGCCACGTTGTTCGTACATCTCTCACCATACAGGCTCAATTCGTCGAACAATCCTGTTGTTTTGGACAGCTGCGAAGATCTTATACAGTGTGTTCAAACAAGTTATTGGCCTGTAATTCTCTGGGGTGGACAAATTGCCTTTCTTCGGCAGGAGTATAGTGCGTCCTAACACCAGCCACTGCGCTGGTGTGCCTCTTCGTGCCTCTAAGTGCTTATTTCACCTCTTCGGCAGTGACTGATGGACATTCCTCCGCAGATTTTATAAGGTTGTCGCAAAAATCCTTGAAGCGGATGATATGGTCAGTATCTTCTTCCAACTCCAGTGTTTTCGGGATTTTGTATACCTCTCTCCAAAAAATCTCCACCTCCTTGGGCTTGGCTGGATTTTTTTACAGAAACAGGGAGATCGCTGAAGAGGCGCGATGTGTCAGCGAGAAACTGTTGATTCTCCCTGATCCATCTCTCCCTCTTCTGTATTCTCCTCCTTGCGTCAGATAACAGCTGTATTTTGTCAACAATATGCTGCTTGATTGTCAGCAGCTTTGACTTGTTTAGTGTGTGATTCAAGATCCTTAGTTCTTGGGCGAACTTTCGAAGCCTTCGAAAGAACTTCGGTTCTATTCCAAAGGAATCGAAACCGAAACCGAATTGATCGAAACATATATATATATATCGGTTTCGATTCCCTTGGAATAGAACCGAAGGGCTTATGACAAAGCCACCGAACGCATCCTCGGGTTGCGGATAGAGGGTCCCCGTACCAAGGGTTTCTGCTGAATATGGTTACAATAATTAATAAGCAGTCGCGGACAATTGTCCAGGGATGGTCCCGAAGGAATAACCCCTAAACGCAGGTGTGAGAACCGTGCCGAAAGCTGCATGGCACCTGGGTGAGGTGTCTTTAACGGTGACTCTGGGATACCGGGCGACTTCTCAGAGTATCAGCCTTATCCTTGCACGCGGGGCTCTACAAGGATTGACAAACCCTTTTCCTAGCTACTCGTGGGAACAACAATGAAACCACCAAGACAGCAAAATGTTGTAAATGCGGTTCAAAACGATCGAACGCGCAGAGCACCCGACAATGTGTCGGCAAACAATGCCGACCATCCTAGAGTTCGGGGTGCTAAAAATAATTTAGATGGAAACACGACGACGAACCGGCGAAACGCCCACATTCAGTGGACGGATCAACTTAAGAATGACATGCTAGACTGATACGATGCCAGTATTATCCCTGTTCGCGGAGGCTTTATGGCGCGTATGCATACTCTGTGGTGCCAGAAACACCTAGCGCTTCAATACGTTACGCATCAGTCTTTGCGAAATCAAGCCGACTACCTCCGGAAAAATGGATATGTACGCGGAGCGCTTCCTCAACCGCTGCTTGAACAAGCTGCACACGAAGATGAAACGACATTAAGACCAACAGCAGAAAGTAGGCACCTTCTGGAAGATGATTGCAATTTCAGTACAAGGAGGAACATCAACATGCAAGTTCCTCTTAAGCCCCAAGGTCTGGCTGAAATGGATGCCTCCCTTCGTGGAGATATCTCGCAAGAGTCCGACCTCTGGACCATCAATTGCTCAGTTCATGGTGCTGCGAGAGCTTTGGCTGATTCAAATCGAAGGCTGAAACCGACGATGGATCAGAAGACCAGACGACGCTTGCATCAACTGAACAAGAAAATTGGATGGGCAAGACAGAATGCGTCCCGTGTTCAATGTGTGACTGACTACATAACATCTGGTAGACCGTTCACGGAAAGGGTTCGAAAGTTCGCCCAAGAACTAAGGACCTTGAATCACACACTGAACAAGTCAAAGCTGCTGACAATCAAGCAGCATATTGTTGTCAAAATAAGGCTGTTATCTGACGCAAGAAGGAGGATACAGAAGAGGGAGGGATGGAACAGGGAGAATCAACAGTTTCTTGCTGACCCATCACGCCTCTTCAGTGATCCCCCTGTTTTTGTCAAAAATCCACCCAAGCCCAAGGAGGTAGAGACTTTTTGGAGAGAGGTGTACAAGATCCCGAAAACACTAGAGTCGAAAGAAGATACTGACAATATCATCCGCTTCAAGGAGTTTTGCGACAGCCTCATAAAATCTGAGGAGGAGTGCCCATCAGTCACTGCCGAAGAGGTGAAAAAAGCACTTAGAGGCACGAAGAACTTTTCCGGTGCTGGACCAGATTGTATAAAGAACTTTTGGTGGAAGAAGTTTACTTCTATACACCAACATTTGGCCCGCATATTCACCTCATATTTAAAATCGGAGACGCCCATTCCGCAGTGGCTGGTGTTAGGACGCACTATGCTCCTACCGAAAAAAGACAACTTGTCCAGACCAGAGAATTACAGGCCAATAACTTGTTTAAACACACTGTATAAGATCTTTACAGCTGTCCTAAACGACAGGATCGTTCGACGAATTGAGCCTGTATGGCGAGAGATGTACGAACAACGAGGCTCGAAAAAAGGTGTAGCAGGCTGTCGAGAGAACCTGCTAATTGACAGGTGTGTCTGTGAAGACGCTGCCGCCCATCAGCGAGTCCTGTCAATGTCCTGGATTGACTACCAGAAAGCTTTCGATTCAACCTCTCATAGACTTATCATCTGTCTGTTGGAAAGCTTGAAGGTACATCCACACATAGTGAGATGCATAGAGAGATTGATGCCTCTTTGGAAAACTAGATTCACCATCTCATCTAGGAATCATCGTCTGACGACGAACAAGGTCACCTTCCAGAGGGGCGTCTTTCAAGGGGATAGTATGAGCCCTTTGCTCTCTTGCATAACACTTCTGCCTCTATCTCTCGCACTACGAAATTCTCCTGGATACCTCTGTGACGACGCTAATCAGCGTGAGCATAAGGTCACTCATGTATTTTATATGGATGACCTGAAGATCTATGCCGCTGGTAAAAGCAAACTTCAAACTGCTATATATATCGTCAAGAACTACACAGGAGAGATTGGGATGGACTTTGGTTTGGACAAGTGTGCCAAAATTCACTTGAAGAAAGGAAAGATTACTGGCGTTCCCAAGGACCCTTAGCTTGTGGATATAAGTGTTATTAGACATCTTAACACTGGAGAGACATATACACACCTGGGCGTGCCTAAAGATGGTCACAAACCACGAGATGATTGGCGAAGGAGCGTTCCTTTACAAAGCCGTGGAGCAAGCTGCCGAGACCCTTGGCCTGAATTTCAACATCAGAAGTGAGGAAAGTGCATTACTCCATCCAGATGCTTCACGTCTGAAAGCCGAAGTAAAGAAAGCAGAGGTTAGTAAATTGCACCAAGAGCTACTCGACAAGCATATGCACGGAAACTTTCACAGAAATGTAGAAAAACAGTCCTTGTCAAAGGAGCAAACTTTTGCTTTCCTCAAATCATCAGGGCTCAATTCAGGTACAGAGGGCTTTATTTTCGCATGCCAGGACGGTGTAAGCTCCACCTTAGCATACCGCGCCCGCATTTTATGTCAAGAAATTCCCAGTGATAGGTGCAGAGCGTGACATGCACACGCTGAGTACCTAGAACACATACTATCGGGGTGTCCGACCCAGCAGGAACGACGTATATCTATAGACATAATGCGGCCCTAAGAGTACTTTATTACCACCTCTGTCGCTCTTACGGTGTTGGTCGCGACCCTGCCCTGCCGAACGCTCCAAGGGATGTAGAGTCAATTGTCCGAAACGAGAAGTGCCAGATTTTCTGGAACTACGATTTTCGGGCAGCAGTCTCCGTTGCGCACTCGAGGCCTGACATTGTTCTCCAAGACTTCGAGAAACGAACGATATTCGTGATCGAATTCTCGGCTCCGTCCCAATACAAAATCACTGCAAAGGAGAAAGAAAAAGAGGAGAGGTATCAAGACCTTAAAAGAGAGCTGCAATGACTGTACCCAAAATATTCGGTACGAGTAATTGTCCTTGTGATAGGAGCTCTCGGATGTGCTAAATTTTCACTGGTTCGTAACCTTAAAGCCATACTCGCGTGCCAAAAATATGCCAAGGCACTTGCGAGATGGATGCAGAAAGCTGTCATCCTGGGGTCGCTTCGTGTCCTCAAGACACACGAGGGTTTCGCCGGCCTGTCGTTGTGATTTCGTCGTGCATTGTGACCACCCATCTCACGGATGTGAGACGTGGCCATACGTGTGTTTTACCGCGGTTCTACTGGTAACCTTCTCGTTCAGGGACCATACTGGCATCGTAGCACTCCAGCAGGCCGTCATTGAGTTGATCTGTCCACTTAAAAGTAACAAGATTCCGCCGGTCAATCGCATTGACTCCGTCTTGATTGGATATATATATATATATATATATATATATATATATATACAATAAGGGCAATTTCATGGTAGTCATAGGGAAGCGTAAGTGTGAGTAAGACGCTAGTAGAGGGCACATAAGAGTGTCTCTCTCGCACTCATGGATATGAGTACTATGAATTTGGCCTTACTGTATATAATTAACAGTTTGTCATAAAAATAACCACGGTATTTCGCCGATTATATATATGTATACATACAGAAGAATACATATATATATATATATATATATATATATATATATATATATATATA
>CAKNXH010060645.1:0-15472 GCA_932178445.1 Andricus quercusramuli
CCCTGTTTACAATTGCTGCATCTGTTCAAGCTTTTTTAGAATGCGATGAGACAAGTGCGCGATTTTGTGTGTGTAAGAAATTGCGAATCCACCAACAGAGATGATCAAAAAGCGCAGGGAAGTCATCCAAAACGTCAAAAACAGAAAAATTACGATTATTTTAAAATGACAAAATTCACATGCGCAAATCGAAAGTTTAAAAACAAAAGATAGAAGAAGTCGTCACCCCTTGACCTGCCTCGTGTTTCGTTGATCTCATGGTGTATTATATTTTAATTATAGTCGATAATTTTATCTGCCAAAATACCGCATTTCGCATATTGATTGTAAATGTGCCTATAGAAGTATTCATCGCAGGTAATATTATCAAATACGTTACTGAACGTGTAGTTAAGTATGTAGGATTATTTGATCAATTCTGAAAAAATCCTCGAGGAGATCCACGAGTCATTTAAATAATACTCGAGAATTTCCCGAGGAATTTTAAAATCTTTTCGGATTTCCTTGCCTTTTCTCGTAAACGAGTTTCCTCGTAAACGATGAAGATATTGAGGAATAAGAGGCGGTAAACCGTAACTGTCGAAGTATATTCCTCTGCCTGAGCTGTCGACGAAAATGGCGACCCAATGCGAACCAGGTTTTGTGTGGTCATCTGTGTTGATAACGATGGCAGCAGGTCGTGTCCAAGTTTTCGGTATTTGATCAGCGGGGTACACACTGATTGTGTGGGCCCTCGTCAGTTGAAGCACTCGCAGAATTTGTAGGCTGTTCATTGTCCGTCCAAACGTCTTCGTATGCGTGTGATGGTGAACTGGATGCAAGTATAGGAGACACTGGTTTTTTATCTTCTCCGTTGATAGCAGTCCTCGTCCTCGATGTGTTATTGAGCAGCAATGGTTTTTTTTGAGATGATTTGGTGACTCTTTTGTTGTTGTTGTTTAATAATCGTACTTGCTCTTGTCGTTGTTTGTTGAGCCACCGTTTGATTTTCATGGCATTATTGAGAGCACATGCGTAATCCTCCTCCTTTTTGATTTCATGATGAAAATAATATTCTCGTTTGTCTGGTAGTTGTTTTAATGTAGGACATGTCAGTTCTTCCATGTTAATAACTTGTCTACTCATTATTTTTTGTAGTAGTTTCGCTTTTTCACGCCCACGTGTGTAAATAGTTGCTGCAGATTTAGCTACATCTCGGAGATGAGAGTAGAGAAACTTCATCGAAATGTCTCCTTCGAACCACTCGATCCCATGATAGAATCTTGAGAGCCAATTGTTTTGTTGTTTTACACAGGTAGAAAGTTCGCAAAAGGGATGAGGTGGTGCTGCGATCCAGTGAGCGACAAACTTGTGATCCAGTGTGATGATAGCTACCTCCTTTGGTAGAAAATTGTCATCAAGATCCCGAAAACCTTGAATTTCGATTACATAGTCAACCATATTGCAGATTTCACAACGAGGACGAGGACTGCGACGAAAAACTCTATGAGTAGAACGATGTAAGACGATGCAAGTTTTTTTTTACCAGTACTGGGTTACGTCTGAAGACTGCCGGCTTATATATGTTGTAGATATACCAGTTTTCCCCTTCCACACGAAAAATCCGTTGGCAAATGTGTGTTTGAGGGTGTTCATTTTTCATGTTTCAACCTGTTTAAACCAGCTCAGGCGTGGGTCTTTTGTATAAATGGGGACCGTTGACAGGTGTGCACGTGGGGGTGTAGACTCATGTATTGACGTGCTCAAACCGGTTGAGAGAAGCATCTTTTGTTACAAAACTGGATTCCATACATGATCGAATCCTTTGTTGTGTCGAATCAATTGCTATAGTCTGCAATAACTTGCCTTGCACCGTTAATTTCCAAGACATTGTCGTACTCGGCATAAACTAGACAATTGATAGTGTGTGCAAGTGCTTCCTCTAGACGAACCTCAATTCTTAAAGACCCATGCTTTACAAGATTCCAATGTGAGTAGCAGTGTGCTGACAAATCTAGTGTAAGATCAAATGCAAAAAGGCAGAATCCGTGTGCATAATCATCACGATCTATATTATTTCCTTCATTGAGGAAATGAATACCACATCCAGTAAACAGTGAGTGGTATGCCTCAACGTAGAGGTTATGTTTTGTAAAATCTGGTTGAATAGGTTTCGATGGGATCTGCATGCCATCCACATATAGTGAAAAGTGATTTATTTTATAATTTTGGAAATTGAACGGGTTTTTCGTATCGTTTCCGTTGTATGCAGCATTATCGACAAATCCAATGATTATTCTTTTGGGTAGTTTTCCAAGCACGACATTATCAAGAGTCTCGCTCTGTATACCAGCATGAATGGTAAGTGCTTTCACTTCTACCCTAGTAATGGGATATTTGGCTGTCCCTTGTGATAGTGCTTTTGCGTGAGCAAGTAAAATACCAGGACTAATTTTTGCTCGACGAACTAAAAGAGTGGATTCTTCAATATGGATGGATGCCTGACCTGTAGGATCCATGAGACACAAAGCATCTTTAGAACGTACGAGACGAAGACGAAGCTCTACGCCGTTCAACAGGAATTTATCCTGATTAAAAACATCACAGTGTATATGACCAATCAAGTCAATTTTTTTTCCAGCACCAACATATGCGCGACGAAGCTTGAGCCCCTTATTTTCCTCAGCATTACCTTCCATCTGCCCAAGGCTATCATTTACCCACAAGGACGCTGTAAGATGACTTGATTTCGCAGCTGGCCCATAGTTGAGTAATGTTTCAATGTATGCTCTGTATGCATAAGCATTATTTGGTGGCGATACTAGATTCTGATTAAAGTATACATCCACCTGATTAAACATTGAGTGTAATATATTATTAACAGGATCTATTTGATCAATAGAAGCTGCATTTTCCTTGGTTTTTTCTGGTGCATGTAATGCAATCTTGAGATTCAGCATAGTATGTGGTAAATCAATGTACTCATCTCCGTTGCCTGGAACGACAAATTCTATAGGTGAATCGTCGGTGACTGATGAAATAGGTTTGTAGTTAACCCACTGAGAACCTTCTATTGACGTTTGAGTTGGTGGTAGAGAAAATAGATCAAGCTCTGACTTGAAGCATTCACACGAGTGTGAGTGTAAGAAAGACATTTTTCCTGAATTATTATTTATTTCCGAAAATGTCTAAAATACTCTTATTCTTCGATTTTGTGCGTCTTTTTACAGTCGTTTTACGCCTAATCTTCTTTCCTTTCGTCTTCTTCTTCTTCTTCTGCTTCCTTTTGCCTTTTGACAATCTCTTTACTTTCTTTGTCCTCCTCTTCTTCCTCTTCGTCTTTCTTAAGTCGCTGTCAACTTTACCCACGATACGCGATGCACCGAGTTCACCGATTGACTGAAGTCTCTGCCTCTTGATCAGCGATTTGTACCCTGAACCTCTCATAAGGTTTTGCACCTTCTCCATAGCACGTTTCTTTAAATTCTGTCCAGATTCTCCAATACGTTTTTTCACGGCACTTTTGAGTGGAATATTGTGTTCCAAGTCGCCAATTACATTTATACCCGTGCGTAGCGCTTCTTTACCGACTACGCGTGCACCACGGGTCAAAAATGGCAGAACACGACGAAAGAGTCCACCGAGAAAGCTGCCAATTCCGTGTCCTCTTTGGTAGGGAGATCCAATATAAATTTGTGAAAGTCCTCCTCCACCAACTTGATTCGTGTAATAATTGTCGTATAGAGTCATTCTTGGTTTGATGAAAAATACATCGCAGCTAGTCTATTCGTTTGAAATGAAGTGTCACTGTCAACGATCCAATCTCAAATGGTATCGGAAGTCCAAGATGGTCCCTTATATCTATTTCGATGGTCCGAAAGCCTGTATGTAGTAGAGGTATGTAATGAGGTGCTGAAAAACCAGACACCTGTGTGGAGCCAAATGTATATTTTCGCGAATCAACAGACACAACTCTCAAAAGTGGTGATTTTACATTTCCAACTATACGTGGTTCACAAATATCGCAATAGACAAAGAGTTTTTCAGGTAGTCCATTTGTAAGACTCGCTGGTTGACAAGCCATGTAAGAATCTGTCGGTAACAGCTTTTCAGGTGTGAAGCCTAGAATACGTGAGATTTTTTCGCTGATTACAAGAAAATGGCTACCAACTCGTTTACAGTCATCGTTACAAATTTTTTTCACAGTTACGTACTTATTGTTTAGCTGGTCATGTTTTAAGCGGACGTGTTCGCTGACTTCTGGTGTAGTATTGATTGCTCGCACTAATTCATTCACAGACTCATAGACACCTGACGGGAAAAATGCTACTATTGGTTTTAACCACGTAAAGGTCAGAATTTCTGGTCTTTTTGTCTCTGTTTTATAACAATTTTTAGGTAACCCACCTTGAAGATAATATATTCTCGGTAATTTAAATATTTCCACGGTATCTTTACCATTCAGCTGATCGTCAGTTTGTTTGTCAAAGAAATCATACTTTTCTTCGGGAAATTCTGGGTCTGGGTCGTCGTTGAACATGAGAACAAGCCGATTTTCTAATACACTTTCTCATGGTCGTACATGAAGAAATGAGCGTGGAAACTGATTCTCTGTAAGTGCAACTGCCCAACGCCCTTGTAAACGAATTTCTTGAGGCAATTGTGTTGTGAAGTGCGTGATTGTATTGTCGGGATAATATTTCATACTACTATCACTGGGTAGAATGAGATAAAACTGATCTTCATTCATTTCAGATGTTTTATTTCAAAAGCAGGTACCCAAGAATTGAATTTATCAGGATATCCAGCCCACTTGATCAAAACTTATTTTTTAGAACCTTTCCCACGTGTTTGAATTACTTTTTCGACAATAAACTCGTCCTTGTGCACATTTTTATTCTTGACATCTGCTAATTCTTGTTCATAAAAAAGTCCATCAATGACTTCACCAGTCAAATCCTTTAGCTCGTACACAACAGGCGAATATGTCCTCCACGTTATAACTCCTTTAATAAAAAACAATTCCTCACTCCATCCCGATTCATATCCTTTCTCGAAGGTGCCACGCGCACGACTGATGCGTACAACAGCACCAACCTTATATTTAGATTTTTTCTTTTTATCGTGTTGAAATAACGTCGTTGTAAATTTTTTCGTGCAATGAATGCATTCTCTAGGGTAACATCAGATGGTGGCATACCAATACTAGAATGACGTGTATTATTATATGCTGTTACAAGTAATTGAAGGATATCAATATATCTGTGAGTGTTTCGGTGAGTAAAGTATCGCCACGTACGCTCTTTGAGAGTGCGATTGAAACGCTCGACAACTGCGGCTTTGAAAGTAGGATCGCGGGCAACTCTAAACTTTATTTCATGACCTTGAAGAAATTTCTGAAAACTCACGCCGACAAATTCTTTTCCTTTGTCGGTTTGCAGGCAAATCGGTATACGATTATTACTCTTCTGCAGAATACGAGTAAACGCATTTTTTACCTCCGTTGTAGACTTGCTTTCAAGTTTTTTGACACAAGCATGTTTGCTAAACACATCGATTACAACTAAAATGTATGAATGATTATCATTGTATGTTTTTAGAGATTGCAAGTCCACCAAATCTGCCTCCCACAAATCATCCACGTTATCAATGTTATAGTGTGCTCTTCTGAATCGTTTTCTGACTGGCCGATGAAGATTAAAACTATCTTGACTTTTTAACCAATTCAAAACCTCTTCACGCGATAACTTGTTTTTCGTAGCGCGTACAAGTTTTTCGATGCCTCCGTATGACGCCTGATGTTGTGGATCATAGTATAAATCCTCCAATATTTTCATTTTTCTAGACGTAAAGATATCCAAGATTTTTTTCCAGGCGATTTATTATTTTGTAATGTAGTTTTAACAGCACAGTTTTCTTCCCACTGTTCGCAGTCGTCGACGTCTTCGTTCTCGGTTGAAAGCGCAGATTTATTAAGATTTGAAGATTCGCTTTGTGATTTATTATTTGTATTGTTTCGTTTAAGTGGAGTTGACGTTTTATTCGGCGAAATGTTCAAAAGTCGTGTACTTTTCCAATATTGACTATTTCCCACGAGCTCTCGTGGTATGAATATTTCGCGAAGGAAATTAGCAAACTGCTGCCTTCCAGGAACGACAACACTTTTTCTATGTCGTAATACGTCATTTATAAGATCGATAATGCTTGAATTTTCCACTCGACGTCCATCGATAAAGACTGTACCTTTTCTATCCCAATATATTCTATCTTTTACATCCGCTTTTTGTTACTGTTCTAGTAATAATTCTGCCTTATTTTTGTATGTTTTTGGAACCAACGAAACAATATCCCCAGTATTAACGGTTGTATCATTTACCATATAATTCGTCTCCTCCTCCGTGCCATTTGTCTTATCACTGTGTACTTGCTTGTTTGTTGGCGTTGATTTTCGCGATTCCCTATAGTGTGGAAAAGAAATTTTTGCAGAACTTGTTGGTACATTTTCCATTTTTCACGATCATCTTTCACCGACTGCGAGTTTCAAATATGACTCATGCCCATATCCAACCTACTAAGAGCATTACCAGGAGTTTGGGTGGTTGGTAGAGAAAAATTCATATTTTGTACATCATTTTGCTGTTGTTGTTGTTGTTGTTGTGGAGAATTATGATCGATTGTTGTTGGAGTTGTGACAGGCGATCACTAGGCACGAGTACCATTTTTCGAGCATGCTCCATGTGATTGTTTACGAGGATCTTGATGAGAAAAGATTTGAAAGAAGTGAACCGATAATTGGTGCTATCAAAAGTGGTAAAAATCCACCTTTTTGTACGATGAAACTTTTTTTACTTTTCCATGCACCGCGAGGTGTGGCTAATTTCCTTAACGTGTACCGATATTTTTTCAACTTTAGTTTTTCACTTTTTTTCAGAGGTACATTTCCGTGTAAAATGTTTAACGCGCACTCACAAATACATTTCACAAGTTTTGGATCAGCAGCCTTGAGTACTACACGACGTTGATTGGTGTTTAGATGATACGAAGCACGCAACGCTGCGGCGTTTTCCACACCAATTGGACGTTTACGTGTTTTCGACTTCATCACAGGTGCACGACTAGAACACAAGTATCACTGTTTCGGGGTTTTATACCCCTTGCAGGAACGTAGACGTAGTGAAACGGATCGGTGGGAAATATTGCCGTTCTAAAGCGACAATTTTCAGGAGTTGATTGTTTTAAATCAAAGAGAAGATAGCCATGTGGCTGCGAAGTTGCATCGTGGTAGGCTTCTTGGACAAATCGTGGATTTTCAGGGAATACTTGCCGTGCCATATGTTGAATTTGTGCACGATCACGGGGATTTTTGAAAACAAGAATATAATTTTGAGTTTAGCGATATATCACGTTGACCGTGGCCCTGATGAAACAGATTTTGCGAAATAAAAATTACACTCAAGTTTTTATGATGGCTACCCTTGGTAAAAAGATCGACTATTGTATTATTTGAAGATTCGCGCATCAAATCGTCAATAATTATTAATTTCATCCGATTATCATTGGAATAATCCGATGACTGAGGCAAGCCTTCACGGAATTCAATATTTTTTCCATATTCAACATAAGATGGTTGCCATTCGGAATAATAGAAAATTATTCGTTCGAAAACTGCATCACACATTTGGCCAATGTGACGAATAAATTTTTTCACAAAGAATGTCTCACCACATCCTGTAGGACCGCAAACCATCGATGTGAAAGGATGCTTCCATCTTGTAAAAATTTTATAAATAAAATCATAAATCTACGAATCACCTTCTTTTATATATTCCCCCACCTCCCACGCACACGTACACAGACAGACTAACTAATATTGTAAAAAAATTTGAAAACGAAGTAAGCTAAAAAGCCACAGTGCGCAACGCAACCAGGCAAATGAGCTTGTAAGCCTGGTTGCCGCGGCCGCATTAATCAGCTGTTACCTTCAGGCGCGGATCCAGAGGGGGGGCCACGGCGGCTTGGCCCCCCCCCCAAAGCCCAGACCCGAATTTTTCAAATAAGATAATTGAAGTTTACTATCCCACCATAAAGAAACTAATTCGGGAGGATTGCGGCGAGTTAACGTGCTTAAATTCGCCCGAATTCTGCTTTCTGATTCGTTGAAACGAACTGAGCCAGCGCGAATTAAATGCTTGTCAATTTGCCTCAATTCGTGGTCAAGGTAATTTCGAAAAAAATTAATAAAAATTGCATGCATCGAGTCTCGAACCAGCGATCCCAAGTGTGTAAGTCCAGAGGACAACACTGAGCTACAGAAAACATTAATATATATTAACAACAAATCCTATATGCGCCCACGCTTGAGTTATACCTTAAGAATTCGATTGAATAGGCCAGTTTTTAAGTGTATTCGCGCTGCGAATTCTGGCCGACACTGAAATTTTTGACACTTTCAAATGAATAAGGTCCCCTAAAATATTTTCGCTGAATTCAGACAAATAGGATATTTTAAGACTATATTACTCTGCACGAATTTACACACATAAAAAGCAAGAAAATTGCCATCACGATTACTGGGACTAAGGTCACGATTACTGGGATGTCTACCTTAATTGCATAAATTAAAAAATGGGAAAATTAGTGTAATTAAAAAAAAAACTAAAACATAAGGTGTCAAAATACTTTTAAAAAGAAGTCAAAAACTTCGGAGAAAGCTTACTATTTTGAAATTTATCAATATTTTTAAAAACATTAAAATGTGTTTGCTATATTGAACAGAAATTTCACAGAAAAAACAAAGCGTGAATCTAACGCTAATTTCAGGGTACCATTTCCCTTCAAAAAAAAATTAGTCTTGGTAGTGTGAATGGTACCACTACAAAAGGTATCGTTTCCCTTGGATTTGGGGTATGAAAAGTCACCTGTAGTCAATTTTTTTTACAGTTTTTGCGGCAAAAATAATAAGTGATAGTTTCGTAGCCCAACTCCGAGCGAGATGGAACCCCATGTTAAAATTAGGTGCAGCAAAATTTATCCCAGAGTTTTTATTGTGTTAATTTAAAAACTTCAATGTCCGGGAAACCAGGAGATGATCAGAATTTTTTGAGAGCTGGAAATAACAGTGAATTTATTTTTTGACCGGTATTTTTACAAGTTTTTCAAAGAAAAACCTATCCAATCATTTGAAATATCACAAATTTCATGTCACAAGATATATAATGCAATTCAACATAAGTTTCATTTCAACTTCTTTTTAAATGCTAAGTTCAGTTGTTAACTTTTTCAATTATGAAATCATTCAGTTTGCAATGTGGAATTCGAAAATCTTTTACGATCCAAATTTTCCATTTTACATCTTTATTTTTGAGGGTACATTTTCAATTAAAAGAATGTTGAAGTGCAGTTTTGAAGACTTACACAATACACGATTAATATCTTTCGAAACTGAAAATTTTCGACAAAAAATGTTTTAAGTTGATCAACTGTAAATATAAATTAAGTAATGATTTTAAAAATTAAACTGTAGTTCGTGTATTCGCAATTGAACAATAATTGATTGATTTTATAGCACGATTCTGAATCTGATGAAATTAAACAATTTACAGATTTTGACGTTAAAAATTGAACTGTTTTAATTCGAAAGCCGTAGTAGTTAACAAAATGTAAACTTCCGATTGAAACTTTATAAATTATCTGCTGTTTCAGTCTAAAATATACCATTTTTAACGACTTCAATTATGAAAATTATTAATTAAAAAAAAACAACAATTTTTTAATAGTCAGCAAAGTTTGACTGTTTATTTAAAATGAACAATTATAAATTAAATACTGAAATCCGAACAATTTGAAACTGAATTGTTTGAAACAGAAAGCCTTGAATCGTTAAAATTTCGGAGAGCTGAACGTTACAATGTTAATTTTAATTGTTCTAATTTAAAATTTTGTATTTGCAAGTGAAAATGTTGAATATTGATGTGTAAATAACAAATAAAAATGTATCCATTCAGAAAAAATTCGAGTAAGTTGAGGAGATATATTTAGAAGTTTTTAAATAAAATTTTGAAGCTTTTAAGGATTTTGTAAGGTCTTAAGATAATACAAATATTGTTTTAAGATTCGTGGGAAAATTTTCGAATGATTTTTATTTTAAAAAATTAATTTCAACAGAATATTTAAAAATATTTTAAAACGGACGCAAATTTTGATGAACAAATAAAAATTGAACAGTTATAAATTTGGAAAAAATTGATTTTCTAGTAAAAAAAAACAACATATTTTTAAGAGAACGTTTTAAAAGATTTCAAAAAAAATTTAAATGTATAAATAACAATTGAATAATCATTCATTCAAAGCGATTTAAACTTAAAATAATTCAACTTCTAATTTAAAAAGTGTTCAATTGAAAAAAATTATAATTTTTCAATTTTTCCAGGATTTCAACCGGGAATATGAATATCGCAAAGAGTGGAAATATACGCCTAAATTTTGCTCTTTAAAAATAATCGTTTTATAGTTTATGCTTGACTTCGAAAATTGTATGAGTATTTTATACTTGTTAAATAATGATTATACCATGACATGCAAGACGCAGCTTGTAAATATAAAAACATGGTTTTTATTGAAACATTTGTTTATTATGTTTATAAGATTTGTGAATAATATATTTTTATAATTTTTAATAAACATTCAAAGCAAATAAATAACTATAAAATGATTATTACCTTCTCCCCCTCCCCCTTAAGAGTGGAGGGGAAGGGGAATTATTGGATGGCCCCCCCTAAAGCCCTTCTCTGGATCCGCGCCTGGTTACCTTAGTAATATCAGCTCAGTTCTCACAGTACTAGCTTGCACCGCCGCGCGCCTCTGGCGTCCAGGAAATGAGCTAATACACTGGACGCCGCGCCTGACCATGTCTCATATGAGCTTATTACGAGACATGGCCGCCGCCGCCCCCTATACCCATCACCCTCCACCACGCTTCAGTGCTTTGAAAATTTCCAAAAAGATATCGTGATACTCTGGGATCTTTTTCGTGCAAACTGAATAATTTTATAATTGAGGGATATTGAATTACATGGGGAAATTTGTTTGAACCTTATTATTTTATTGAAATTGCAGTTCTACAGAAAACCTGTAAATGTTTTTACATTCGTAGAAGTGTACGGTAAAAAAGAAAAAAGGAGAAATGCTTAAATAAATCTATTTATAAAACTACACTAAATCTAATTTTAATCACTATCATATACCTAAGAGTATTTACAAAATTCATAGATATTTTAATCAATCTTGATTTTTCTTTAATTTTCAAAAAGTTTTCATTTTTTTCAATGATGGCTCATCGGGTACTCTCTCTATTATCATGATGTCATCATCATCATCATCACCATCATCTTCGCCCGTAAGATCCATTACGAGCGGCGATGATGGTCTTGCGCTCCAACACGCATTAGCAGGGCGTTTTCTCGAGCTGTCGGTGATGGCTGCAGCAGCAGCATCTTCTTTTCTTGCCTGGTCCAGGCGGCTTAGAGCTGCCTCCGAGATTTGGACGAAGCTCTGGCCACTAGGGATCTCACCTGATTCCAAACCATCGTCATCATCATCATCATCATCATCATCATCATCATCCTCGGCACAGTCATCGTCCGAGGGTCCCAGAATCTCAAAAACGAGATCGTCTCCATCATACTCCTTGTAATCTGAAAAAATGAATAACAAAAGTTCTAAATATTTGCTGAACAGTGTTTATTTTTTATTTATTTTTTAAACATCAGAGAAAAATTAATACTCACTGAGAAGAATGTTAACATTTCTCGGGATTGAAATGTTCATAGTGACGACCTCTACTTGTACCCCGTGAAATGTTTCTGTTGTTGTTGTTGTTGTACGTTCGAGTGAGCCATCTGTAATAAAAAATAAAAAACGAAATAAGATTACTGTCCATAGACATAGACACGCGCAAACACACGCGAAAGCATACATCTTGTAACAAGTATACCAACCTATTTTCAATTATTCATGTTCTCGTGAGAGAGAGAGAAAGAAAGCTAGAGTATTTTTGAGGACTAGATCGGACCCTTGTAACCATACGGGATCGAGTCATAATTTTCTAAAAAGCGCCTTTTATTTCAAACGGGTTTAACGGTTTTAGACTCGGTGAAACATCGTGAAATTCGGTGCGTCTAATAGCTCTGAAATTCAATTTGATCGAATCGACTGCTCTATCTACAATCATTTCCCGAATTGTATTAAAGTTTATGAGTTTTGAGTTCTTATAGTTCAAAGTAATCCCCTTTACCTTACATTTCGTGTGAGTTTTCCCATTTTTTGAAAGCACTTGATATGCATAGAACTTGGGACCTCCGGAAACAAAGGTCTTTATGTAACTTCCCTAACCGTATTCACCCTCAAGCTCATCAGTCATTTGACCCAAGAGACGACCAAGAGGAGGATTATACTCACCAGGTTCGTTTCGACGTACATAAATGCACGAGTCAGTGTCATAGTACAGTACTCGACATCCCAGTTGAGACAGGTAGTCGTACAATACTAGACGAGCTTGGGCTGTAGTGTAGGCGGCAATCACTACATTCGTATTTGATGAGGGTTTACAAGCCTCGGTCAGATATTTAAACGAGACACAAAGCATATCGTCATTGACAGGAGTTAAGTCAAAGACCTCTATTTCTGGATTAACGAAAAGCAGTGAAAGGTATTTTAATGACTCTATATAGCAGGATTTCATTAGATTTTCCCTTTGTCCAAATTTTCCCCAAAATGAATTTAAACACAGTTTAGCCACTGAGCGAAGACCAGGATTTTTAGTAATTTTTTCGCGATCTAAAGCAACACCCTCGATTGTCGAGTGTTCATTCAGATACGCTATTTTACTAGCCTCGTCATGACACTCGATTGGCCAACCTGAAGACTCTTGTTTTATCTTTAAACATCTATTTATATAATCAGCAAATAAACCACCTTCCCGTGTTTCGGGATCGTACTGAACGACTTGATATTGCCATATTTCATATACAAATTTTATCTCATAGCCCATTTCCACCGCTTTTTTCAACTCATCTGACACCCAAACACCCACAATTTCTCGCATAGCAGGCTTATGTTGACAGTCTTCCTGTTGGAGATTCACACAATAGGCATTGCAGAGTGGGAACATGAGTTTGTTATGTACTTTAACAGGGAGTACTGGGTGATAGAGATTTTGGGGCGGTAAAACACGGCATTTTATGAGTCCTTCCAAACTGTTCAAATTTTCAAAACCATCACCAACTATAGCTTTACATGAATCACCCACGAGTACGTTAGGGTGGCCCACGGGGAATTTTCCATATTTCGAGATGAAAGGATAGAGGGAAAAAATATCTATATAATGTATTGTCTCACCATCCTTAATCTCGTAAAAACATGTGGTATTACCCGTACGACCACCATAAAATGCATCTCTAGGATTTAATGTATATAATAAGGGATGATTTTTCAGAAAATTTATCATATCCGGAGAATTTTATTTTATTGCTTTAAATTTACATTCCCACATTTCTGTGAAAATGTAACCGGCTTTTCGCAGCTTTTCGCTTTGAGCATGGGTACGTTCAAACGTTCATCTAACGATTCTCCATTATTTAGACGTGTGTCGCGGTTGATTTTCCTACAATCGGTACACCCATGCCAGAAACAACCGTGAAACTGTAGAATATACTTATTTCCCTGGTCTTCGTAATAACCGTCGACCAGGATTCCCTCGGGTGTACGATATTCACGTGACCTGGCTGCATGTCTAATCTCTTTACCTAACTCTTTCTCGCACTACAATAGCCACTCGATGGCTATGTTTGACTGGTTATTGGCTCGCCGGTAGCCACCAGGAGGTACAATACCTATAGTATCTGGTTTCAGAAAGTTTTTCCTAAACACACGTGAACATGCCGAGGCTATCGTGACGCTTTCCGAAAAGGGGCATACATTAGCATATTTGAGAAAAATATCTCTAAATGCAATGCATGCAGCACGCAGGATCGCTACATCGTGAATGCAGTATTCGATCAGTTCTGTGTGAAAATCGAATACATACTCAGGGTCTTTTTCAAGAGTTCCGTACCAATCAAAAAACTCTTTTCTCGCCTCTACAGACATAGTGTCTGGAGAGTAAAATTCCGAAGGCGGTAGAGGACCCTTGTATTCGATGTGGTCAGGTGTATTGAAGAGGTGGGGGAAAGTGCCCTTTTTAACTCCGTTAAACCCGAAAAGCTTCGGGAGTTTGCTTAAGGGCATATGTAGATAGTTTAAACTATCTATAAATTTTAACCGACCTAGCTTCATTGATATGATACTCGTACCGTTTGTTATAATGTCAGGCTTGATTCGCCTACCTTTTCTCTCGACCAAATATTTCAAAATAAATTGCGAATCAAATGCTTTTGCATTATGCGCAATGCAAATTATTTCGCTGAATTTATTTTGTTGCCTGCTGACTAGTTCGACAAACTGGTCAACTGCATTTTTGCCCTCGAAAATATGTTCTCGAAAGCCACAATGCTGGCAAATTTCTTCCATATTTTCAAGGCCTATACAGCTGGCGCAAACTCTCTGTGCCACACAGAGGTTTGGCTTGTGAACATTTTTATCCGGGTCACCAGGTAGCTTTTCACACTGCTGTGTTTCAAAGTCATAAAAACCAGAACTTATTAGGTGATTGTTTTTTACGACTTTGTACAAAACAGGAGAAATAAAACATTGGTGATCAGAATCACGACGACACTTTCAGCTAAAGCAATATCTTTTCCCACATTCATGGTTTCTTTCCACCCACGAATTAATAAAACGTGTGCAATCCGTGCAAATGCGTAAAGCGTTGCAAACGGACGTTTTTGCGGAGAAAGATTTTGCCTTAATATGATTGTTAAAACATGTCTGCCCGTGAAAAGACCTATTACAGTGATTAGACTTAATATTTACAACATTCGGATTTTCTGCACTAGTCTGACATGGGGTTGTGGACCGGCAAGCAGCACATATGTTTGAGCATCTATGCCCAGCAGGATTCAGATAGCTTTTATTGCATGGGATGCAAAATCCTTGGCTACTTGCTGCTGCCGTTAAATTCAATATAGGGTAAAAATGTTTATTATCGAGCATGATATTTAAATTATACAAAACCGTTTCACCTGTTACGGTAACGAGATCAGTACCATTGTAAAGGGGTGATTTAACGCCCTTTCCAAAGGTAGAAAATTCATAAATAATAATCGCAATCCTGTCAGGGACAAGATGCAATTGCAATTTATGGATTTCGTCGATCCCGCAACCGTTTTCGGGAATTGCTATTCCTACCTGGCGCACAAGTTCAATAGCTAACGTTGTCTGTAGGCTACTGTTACCTTTTCGAACCTGCTCATATCGACGGGCTAACGTACCGGAACGAATTGTCCCACGCAGGCTGTGGTCACTCAATGCTTTAGGAGCGACCGCGTATATTCGACGG
>CAKNXH010060645.1:15572-27349 GCA_932178445.1 Andricus quercusramuli
ATATATCCAGATGATTTGTAGATAACCTAATTAAAAAACTTAATAACTTGAAAAAACCAATAGAAAAACAAATAGAAATACTTAAATAATTACTGGAATAATCATTTAAGTATTTCTGTTTGTTTTTCTATTGATTTTTTCATGAAAACTCGTGTTAGGGAAAAACGAAAGATAATGGAAGACTATTTGAGAGCAGTTTCAAAAATTATAATATCTTTGGCAGTTTTTATTTCAGAACGTGTATTCATTCTTATGAATGTAAGTTCGTAAATAATACTGCTCTCTCTCTTAGTTTTTTCCGCCTGTGTACTGCAACGATAATAATTAGGTTTAAAATGACGACAACAAATTACATGTCGGCTCTCAAACAGTCAAACACTTCTTTGCAGGTTAGTACAGGTTAGTTTGTGTAAATTCGTACATGTGTTGACGTTCGGTAAACTACGAAGGAGTAAGAGAGATAGATGAAACATTGACCCCTCAGCGACGTGTAGCGGGGAAAGACCTACAGAGCCATCTAACGAGCCCTCAAAACAGGACCAGAATATGTGCGATCGCGGTTGCCTATACTAGTGACCACAGCCTGGTCCCACGTTTGGCATGGATACGTGCGACTACAATAGAGCGAGGGAGGCACAGATTGTCCTTCTTAACACTTGTTAAGAGCAAACACTTGCTTACATCAGCATGTGATAAAGGAACGTTTTTCCTACCGGCGCCCCTCTCATCCCTAACCCAATCGAAATTAATGATGAATGATTGGTCTATTATAAAGTCTTCATTGCTTTGAATTACACTAAATAAAACCCTCCAAAACTCATCAAATTTATGGTCATGCGCGGGTCTAAACGATAACCCGCCACCCCCTTTTTGAAAAAAATCAGAATTAAATTTAATACCGACCCTGTCACTATTTTCGACTTTACTCATTAAATAACTATATAATTCCCTAACAGCTTCTTCACAATACGCGACGACCTCATCAGCTCGATTATTTGTTGGTTCGTTAAAATTCACTTTGATCTCGATCCCATTCAAGTTAAATTTTGGGTAATACCGAGATCGCTCATTCTCTATGCGGAAAAAATTCTCCCCCTCACCTGGTGTTTCATGCTGCTGCTGCTGTTGTTCCTATTGCCTTTGCTCGTTTTCAGGCTGGTTCTGCTGCTGCTGCTGGTGGTGGTGCTGCTGCTGCTGGTGCTGCTGGTCGCACTGGTTACTAGCTGCAGCACCACCCCCAACTTGGTGGATAGTGGCTTCTTCTTCTTCACGCCTCTCATCCTCTGTTGCGGGATGACGTAATCTTTCGGTAGCGGCAACATCAGCCAGAACCATTAGGTTATCGTTTTTCTGTAAAATATCGATATTTTTTAGTAAAAAAATTTGTTTGTACTGAATAAAATAAAAAATGTGTTGAAAAAAATATTTCGAAAATCTCGTAGAAAATTTTATCGATTTTGGTGCATTTACTAAAATTTCAAAAGATTTCAAAGGTTTCACGGATTATCAAATATTACAAAGATTTTTCAAGATTTATAAAAAAAAATCAAAATATCTCAATGATTTTATGTATATTTTGAAGATTTTACAACTATTTTCAAGATTTTTAAAGACTTTGGCGGGTTTGGAGATTTTTAAGATTTTCAGATGTCTGAAATCTTTTGCAGAAGTTTCAAACATTTCAAAGATTTCTATGTATTTTTTTTTTAATATTGAAAAAATTCGGCACTGATTTTTCAAGATAAAACAAAATAGAAAGATTTCAACATATTTCTATGATTTCATAAAGAATTTTGATACTGAAACAAATTTTTCAAACTCTTACAAAATTGGCAGAAATTTCAAATTTTTTCAAGATTTACAAAAGAATCACAAAGAGTTCAAAATATTTCATTGGTTTTATAAAGATTTTGAAGATTTTGAAAATAATTTTTAATATTCTGAATGATTTTGGTGGTTTGACAGATTTCAATGATTTTCTGATATTTCTAAAAGTTTTCAAGATTCCTCACACATTTCAAAGATTAGAAAAAAATTTAATATTTGAATGATGATTTTTTAAAATATTTAAAAGACTTCATGTGATTTTTCAAGATAGAAAATCCCAAAAATTTCAAAATATTTCATTGATTTTATAAAGATTTGAAGATTTAAAAAATATTTTTAATATTTTGAATGATTTTGGTGGTTTGTCAGATTTGAGTGATTGTCTGATAATTCCAATAGTTTTCGAGATTTCTCAGACATTTAAAAGATTTTAAAAATTTGAAATATGTCAATGATGATTTTTTTAAATATTTCAAAGATTTCATATGATTTCTCAAGATAGAATAAACCACAAACATTTGGAAATATTTCAATAATTTCATGGAGGTTTTATATTATTTGAAAAAAAATGTTAAACCTTTCAAAAAATCTTCAAAAATTTCGAAAAAATTCTCAACTATTTCAAATTTATTCAATTATTCTATTAAGACTCCATGTAGGCAAATAATTTTCAACATTGAAAGAAAATTAAAATTAAAAAAAAAAGATTTTAAAGGTTTTAAAGATTTTAAAACATTTCAATGATTTTATAAAAATTTTCAAGATTTCACAAATATTTTTAAGATTTGAAAAGATTTCGATGTTTTGGAGGATTTTCAAATATTTCACCGGTTTGAAAGATTTCGATAGGGATTTTTTCTAGTATTTTAAAGATTACACTAACATTTTTCAAGGTAGAAAAAAATCAAAAAGATTGAAAAATATTGCAATGATTCCAATAAGATTATTCATCATTTCAAACAATTTATGTGTTTCAAAAAGTTCCAAAAGATTTCGAAAAATTTCAAAATATTTCCAATTTTTTAAATGATTTGAAAAAGAGCTCATTTAAGTTGATAATTTTGAACAGTGGAAGAGAATAATTTTTTAAAAATTTAAAATAGATAAAAATTGTGTAAGAGAAAGCTTACCGGAACTTCTGTCTGGAAGGTTTGAGTAGTCTCCACCATAAATTGATGGAACGTCATCCCAGACGCTTTCATGAACTTCACCTTCTGGGACACTTCTGACTCCTCCATCATTTTCGGCTTCGTTTTCATCCTCCTCATCGTAGTCATGATAAGCATCCTCCTCGTAGGTTACTTCTGCCTCCTCCTCATCCTCCTCCTGTTCGTCATTCTCCTCAGTATCTTGAGCTGATTCTATGACAACATGCACAGGCCCCTCTTCCACGACCTCTATATCTTCTTCTTCACTATCATTACCAAATCCAGGTGAATAATCAGCAATATTGGCCGGAACATGGATGCGGTTTTGTGGTTAAAGAAAACCCGCGGTATAATGATCTCTAGCCACTATAATTTAAAAAAATAAATGATTACAAACACACATTACACGCACTTGCACTGCATAAAGTAAAGAGCACTCACTTATATTTTGTAGCATGAGGTCAGACAAATGACCACTTCGGTGCATATATATGTGATATGCTAACCTCAAAGCACTACCCGAGGCTAACATACGAGATATACGGAATATTTCATCCGTATTGCACATGTACAAAATATTTTGTAAATGGAAAATACACTCGTCGTCCGTCAAACGACCACTGATTTCAATAAGCGCACGGATCAAATCTTCTACGGAAACCATTTTCACTGTTAAAGATTTCGGAAACACGGAAAAACTCTGTCGTTCAAGACGTTTAAACAGAAACTGAGACAAGGTGACTAGAGGGTGACTATTTAAAAGCTGTCGATATTCACCCCTCCACATGTATAGATTGTATTGCACCGCCCCCATAATTTTGGAAACTTGTCCATTGCATCTCAGGCGACGGTTACAGAGCTGTAAATTCGCAGGACAATGAGTCACCGATACCTGATTTACTGCAGTATCTCTGAGTAAAGGCTACCTGCCGACTCTTTGAAATTCGTACAGCGACACCCTTTACGAGGTGGTCATGCTTTGAATGGAAAATTTTTTATGTGTTTCTGGTCCTCGGAAAAACAGTTGTTCTGATTTTACAGGGTTTTTACACTACAGAATAGTCTGAAGTTATCAATGTTACGAGGTCTAATTTATGGCCCCCACAAAATTCGACTCTTCAACTGGTGCTTCCGCTTTTCACAATAGAAAACTTGGAATATAATTCTGTTAAAGATCCGTGTTTTTCTTCTAGCGTTTCATGAGTAACCCTACTAAGATTTCGAATTTGATGTATTGTAACTTGTTTCACAAAAGATCATACATTCCTTTTCAGTGATCATTTCCCATTTCCAATGAAAAAACTCGTATCCTGTTATTTCATCTTCAGACGGAAAAGTTTTTGAGAACCTTTTCATGGTAACATTCTATTATTTCAATTTCGGAAAAATTTAACACAATTGTTTTTTGGCTTCCATAGCCGTAAGGTAGTAAAACTGGAGTCTTATATCTTGTCACTGTGTCTTTTGGAAATCTTTTTCACAATTGTTGACTGATCTTTTCTATAACCATCTACGTAATTTACGACATTTTCTTGTAACTGTTACAAGGAACAGATTTTTTTTTGTGAAATTCCTAAAAAAATATTTTTTTATCTTGATTTATGACCTGCATGTGTTCTTTTGTGTAAATCACATTCTATCAATTCTTTTGTATGATTTTGAACTAACACGTGTTCTTATTTATGAGATTTATGAGATGCAGGTGGTCCATGGTGTAAATCACACGACTTATCGATTCTTTTGTTTAATTTACACTATTCACATATTTTCTCTGTGTGATTTACGACATGCAGGTGTTCTTTTGTGTAAATTACATGATATATGGATTCTTTTGTGTAACTTACACTATACACATATTTTCTATGTGTGATTTACGATATGCAGGTGTTCTTTTGTGTAAATTACATGACGTATGGATTCTTTTGTGTAAATTACATGACATATGGATTCTTATCTGTAATTTACATGAAACACCCATTCTTTTGTGTGATTTCCATGACATATAGATTGTTTTGTGTAATTTATAGGATACACGTGTCCTTTTGTGTAATTTTCGGGGAAATCAGGATTATTCTGTATGATTTATGATAGACATGTGTTCTTTTGTCTTATTTCCATGAAATATGGATTCTTTTGTATAATTTCTAAGAAACATCTGGTCTATTGTGTAGTTTCTAAGAAAAACTGCTTTATATTCTTTCTTTGCACGTGTGACCTAACGTTTATTCTCACACTCCCCACATATGGTTCTCCCCACCAAATAATATTATCTCCACTCCTCATACGTTTTACATATATAAATCGAAGAAAGAAATCATTCGAATCAGTTGATTTTTTATATCTGAACGAACCACTATGTCGCAAGTTAACATCGATTCAGTAGAGGTGGAATCATCGCAGGTCTTTGATTTTTCAAAGTCCATGGCCACTCAAACTATCGAAGTTTCGTCGGACTCTCAGACTAATAAAACTATTTCTGAAACACAAAAAATAAAAAGGATCAAACCCAAGTCATTGCCTCTTAAACAAATACTCACGAAAACTGCTCTCAAACGATTGGTCATGATGTCTACAAATTTCACGAAGAGAACCACACAACAAATGATTCTACCAACTGTTTACGGACTCAATCATTCATTTTCCAAGACGATTCTAATTGGACTGGAAGTTCAATCGAATGGAAAATTTCAACCAGCTATTAAAATTATGAACAGTTCAGGTAGTGGAATTACCTTCGACTCGGCAACTTGGACAAAACTCCAACAACACTTGGATATAATAGAATCATACTTCTGTTTCGGGAATTCACCTTTATACCTGACCAGGCACAGATAGAGGCCAAGAAGAAGAACCTATATGCACCGGAAATAGTTCTACAGAAGTCAAGTTTCGAAGGATTGAAAAATGCTATTGTGTGCGTAGATGAAAGGTTCAGAAGAATTCAACGATTAGTGAAAAACGTAGAAGGATGTAAAGATTTCCTAATAGAAACGATTGTCAGTTATTTAGTCTCGGAAAATGTAAACTCACCAAATGAGGAGTTAATCTGGCAAATAATAAAGTTTAAATCTGCATACTTGAAAAGTCAGGTTCAAACAAAACTTGATAAACAATTCGTGGAATTAAATTTCGAAATCGTGTTTATGGAACTGATAACCATCTTACTTTCATACATTGCTGGCGAAGTTGAACTTATTTTTTCTACACGTTCATAATTAAATGTATTTTGTTGGAAATTCAATAAAAACAGATATGGAATTATGATTTCGAAAAAATTTGTATATTTACTACCCGTCACATAAAATAGTTTGAGATAATTTTTAATTTTAATTAGTGAATTAAATATCGTACATACCTTTAAGTAATTAATACTTTGTTGTTATTTTAACAAGCCTTTTTCAACCTAGATAGATAGAAAATAAGATTAGAATAATTAATTTGCGTTTTAATTAGTTGCCTCCTTTTCCAAATCGTCCTTTACTATTAGAATAACAGGGAGGGGGTGGGGCCCCCTCCCTATTCAAGACGAAACATGTTCATTGAAGAATCATCACAGGGAGGGGTTGGGCCCCCCTCCCATTTTTTAACTTCGATATTTTCACGCGCTGGGAGGGGGTGGGCCCCCTCCCCTTTTCCAACTCAGAATCATGCATTCAATAAATAAGAATAATCGCCATTTTGTAATTAGGCCACACCCCTTAATGACCGCCATTTTGTAATTAGGTCACACCCCTTAATGGTCGCCATTTTGTAATTAGGTCACGCCCATTAATGGCCGCCATTTTGTAATTACGCCACACCCCTCGACCAATTAGGGGAGGCCGCACCCCCTCCCCTACCCCACTCCTCCTTTTAGGACACGCCTCTGGATCAATCAGAGGCCGTCCTATGGCTAAGGTTATCTACTGACGTGAGTTGTTGCAAAATGAATGTCAGTAAGGTAGGAAACGGATAAGTAGTACATGGCCTTAATGTAAAATAACTAGCATGTGCAAGGAGATTTAAAAATTTAGGGATCGAATTTCCATTTTGAAATACATAAGTTTCGACTTTCTTGTAGAATAACTTAATCGTCAATTCCATATACATTAAAGGGTAAAAATTGTTTGATAATCACCGAAAATGTATATCGATATGTACTCTAAATATGTCATTTTTTCACAGAAAACGCAAAGTGTCCTGAATCGAAATTATTTACAAAAAAATCCGTTTTTGAAGAATGTGAAGAAGTTTTATCTTTAAACTCTACCGAGATAAAAACAACGAACTGTCTAAAAAGTTTTCCTTCCTGTGAGTTCCATCTTATCTTCCATGTACATTTATAATGTTTAAAAAAATCAGTTCATTACATTTAACTTAAATTTCCATGATCCAACTCAATTTCTTTTTCAGCTGATTTGACAAACGGGAATATTATGACAACAGGCAGTCAAACTACAGAACCAGTCTCGACACTCTCTACCAATAGAATTCTATCATTGGGCGAGAAACGAAAACGCAGCCGTTTTGAAGACTCTCTGGACGAAATTTCTGAGTGCCAATGTAAGTACAAAAAATACCGCTTATAGTGTTTTTAGAATGTTACATCACGTGAAAAGGCGTAAGATTTTTATTTTGAATGAGAGGAAATATTTTTGTTTATTTTTCAGTGACAAAAAAGGATGCTTTGCTGTTAAAAAAAATAAATACAATAGGAGTATTGGTTAAATCGTTTTGCAGGGGCCGGGAAAATAACGTTGAGGATGGACGCACAACTGAAACAGTCAATTTTAATAATCGAGACGAAGATTTAAATCTTTTCCCCGCGTGCAATTTAAAAGAAGTCGACGAAATTGAACAAAAATTGAAAGAAAGGAGATTTTACAAGAAAGTGGTATGAAACTTAGATAACACTTAGAACTCAAACTCAGTGAGAAAAGCCAACAACTATACTTTTGGGTAAAAGTTCATTTTTTTATTGAAAAACCAATTATTATATTTTTTGCTTGGAATTCATTTCGTTTGGTTAAAATTTCTATTATTTGGTTGGAAATTTAATTATTTTTTTTGAAAATACAACTATATTGTCAAAAGGTTCATCTGTGTGGCTGAAAATTTGACTATTTTGATGAAAATTCGTTTTATGTTTAGTTGAGAATAAATTTTTCAAACTTATAATTAAGCTATTCCATTTTTGGTTCAAAAAATATATTTTCCAGTTGAAGATTTAACTGATTGTGCATTCATCTTTTTTAGTTGAAAGTTCAACCTTTTGGTTGGAAATTCATTAATTTTGTTGAAAATTTGTCTTGGTAGAAATTTAATCCTCTTGGTTGAAATTTTAAGCTTTTTTGTTAAAAATGCTATTGTTTGGCTAAAATATCAACTGGTACGTGCTTAGTTGAGAATTCATCTTTTTCGGTTGAAAAGTCGATTATTTGACTTATAGTTGAATGCCTTTGTAAAAAATTATTTTTTTTTATTAAGGATTCATAATTGTAGTTTAAAATTCAACTATTTGCGTTTAAATGAACTACTATGTTAACAATGCTACTATTTTGCTGAAAATTCGTCTTGGTAGAAATTTAATCTTCTTGGTTAAAATTTTAAACTTATTGATTACAAAAGGCAAATATTTGATTGAAATATCTATCTAATAACTGTTACACGCTTACAAGGGGAAGGCCTGATCTGCGACATTGACTTTAGTATAAATCGATAGAACGTCGAAAAATATTAGACATGTATAGCGGCTTTCTTGTAATTGGGCCCTAGTTTTTTCTAAAATGAATTTCTTAAAATCACGATTTTCGTGCTATGCGAGTATCTACCGTGGCGCACGAGATTTTCCCAACCGAAGTCAGTGGTACAGCGGTAAGGTGGTTGGCTGAGGAGCACGCTGTCGCGCGTTCGAATCTTTTTGACGATTTTTTTTTTTATTTTGCTCTTTTTATTATAATTAATTAAATAATACTAATAATAATATAATTAATGAAATAACATATTTATTATAATGAGTTAATTGAATTGGAAAATTAAAAAAAAGGGGGAAAAATTTAATCACCCTGAGGGTTCATAAAATGATTATTTAACACGTTTTTAATAAAAAGAGCAAAAAAAAAGTTCGCCAAAAAAATTCGAACGCGAGACAGCGTGCTCCTCAGCCAACCACCTTACCGCTGTACCACTGACTTTGGTTGGGAAAATCTCGTGCGCCACGGTAGATACTCGTATAACATGAAAATCGTGATTTAAAAAAATTCATTTTAAAAAAACTAGGGCCCAATTACAAGAAAGCCGCTATACGTGTCTAATATTTTTCGACGTTCTATCGATTTATACTAGTCTCATCTCAAAGTCAATGTCGCAGAGCAGGTTGTTAGTTGAAAATTCATCTTTTTTGGTTGAAATGTCGATTATTTGACTTAAAGTTGAATTACTTTGTAGAAAAATACATTTTTTTTTAAGAATCATAGTTATAGTTGAAAATTCATCTCTCAGGCTTGAAAATTCAACAATGTTGTGAAAAATTAATCTGATTGAAAATTAAACTTCTTGATGGAAAAATCATATTTTTGCGTCGAAAATTCAACTTTTTTGTTGATAATTCGTCTTTCTGGCTTTAAAATTAAATAGTTAACTATTTCATGTTTGGTTAAAACTTTATCCCGAATATTGGATAAGTTGGAAATTCGTATTTTTTGATAGAACATTAAGGCCATGTGACGAGTGGGTCACCTGACCGGATTCCTACCTTACCGACACTTTTTTTATTTGTAAATTTATGTTCACACGAATAGCCACATCGAGTTGAACATTTGGGATAATAAATAAGAAGCACTAAGAAATGCGGCTCTGGTGCTAAATTTTAATAATTATGAAAAAAGCGAAAAAAAATTATTAACAAAAAAAACTTTTTCATAATTATAAAAATTTAAGACCAGAGCCGCATTTCTTAGTGCTTCTTATTTATTATCCCAAATTTTCAACTCGATGTGGCTATTCGTGTGAATATAAGTTTACAAATAAAAAAAGTTTCAGTAAGGTAGGAATCCGGTCACGTGACCCACTCGTCACATGGCCTTAATCTTCTCCATCGAAAATTCATTTTTTTGGCCCAAAATTTAATAATTTGGTTGTATTTTTTTTCCAAGTTATTTTTTTCATCAGAGTTTTTATCTACAAATGTAACTATTCCATGTTTGATTGAAAACTTATCCTTTATATTGTATGAGTTAAAAATTCAACTATTTGGAAAAGAATTCATATATTTTGTTGAAAAGTCATCTTTTTGGGTAGGAGATTAATCTTGCTTGTTGAAAATTTAACTGTTTGGTTGAAATTTGAACTATTTGGTAGAAAATTCATATTCTTTGTTAAAAAGTCGTATTTTTGGGTAGAAAATTATTCTGATTGTTGAAAGGTCAATTTTGTAGTTAAGGATTCAAATATCTTGTCAAAAATTCATCTTTCTTGATTAAAAATGATCTTTTTTTTTAAACTCATCCTTTCTGATTTAAAAGTCCACTGTTTTCTGAAACATTGAACCATACATATGTGACGTGCGCCGAAGAAAGGGGGCTTACTCTCAAAAAACCGAAATCGAGGTTTTTACACCTTTCGATAGTTTTTGAGTTGCTTTTGCTTCCTCATAGAGGAAGCTTTGTAATGGTAACATTTTTCAAATTTTTTAAATTCATTTAATTGAACCCTCCCTAATTTAAAAATGTCTAATACAATGTTCTAAGCAATTGTCCGGATGTGTGTGTGTGTGGATGTGTGGATGTATGGATGTGTGGATGTGTGGATGTGTGGATGTGTGGATGTCACGCTTTTTTGTGAACACGATAACTAGAAAACGGTTGCAGATAAATTGATGAAATTTGGAGGGCTTATTTTCCTCACTAATATCTTGAAACTGACCGAAGGATTTCAAAAAATATTTAATGCATTTTTTTCTAGCACTCAATAATATTTTAAAAATCGGTTTTTTATAGCAAAACTTTTTTCATTCGCATAATTCAAAGTTGACGCAAGAATATAAAAGATGCCTTGGTTCGGGACGAATCGACTGACCTATAATATTAATACATTTTATTGAAGAGTAGGGAAGTTATGGTAATTTATATATTTTGAAAATCGGTTTTTTATAGTAAAACTTTCTTCATTAACATAATTCAAAGTTGATGCAAGAACAGAAAATATGTGTTGCTTCGAGATGAATCGATTGACCTATAATATTAAGACATTTTATTAAAGACTATGGAAATTGTGAAATTGCATAATATTTGAAAACACGGTTTTTCATAGTAAAACTTCTTTTCAGTAACATAATTCAAAATTGATGCAAGAACGGAAGAAATCTCTTGATTCAAGGCAAATTAATTGATCTATAATAATAATAATACACTTTATTGAAGATTAGGGAATTTCTGCTCATTTATAATATCTGAATCATCAGGTTCAAACAGAAAAACTTTTTTCATCGACATAATTTAAAGTTGATGCATGAATAGAAAAGAGTTTTCGATCATAAATTTTCAAATAGAGTAATATTATGACAATTTTTGTGAAGAAATCATAAAGCTGGGAAAGGGATAGGGTGCGACAGAACTTTTCCTTTCCCTTTTCCAGCTCAAAAAATTATTATTTCGAACCCAAGATTTGATTGGTCTGATTTGTCTTTTTATTTAAAAATTTTTTGTATTATTCTGTAATTTTTCATTTTTGGTAAATTTCTATTTTTAAATTGAGCAAAATGAAGACTTCGGTTTGCCTATTATTGAAAAAAATAACTAATGCTTCCTCTATGAGGAAGCAAAT
>CAKNXH010060646.1:13765-47779 GCA_932178445.1 Andricus quercusramuli
TTAGATAATAACAGAAAGTATTTCACGACTTTTCAGAATAGATGGAGCAACAAAAGAAAAAATATTTTAAATAATTTTTCTCTGAAAAAAGGTCTTCTTCCGCTCCGCTGGAAATCGGAACACAGAACCACTGATTTGAGGTCAGGTGCTTTCTCATTAAGCTACTAGAGAGATCAAGAGAAGAAACTTTTTTCAGAAATGCACGCATTATTTTCTAGACAGTACAAATCAAATTGTTCAAGTCATCTGTATTATCATCAGAGAATAATAGAAAATAATTAACGTCTTTTCAGACTAGATGGAGCTATGGAAGAAAAATTATTTTTAATAATTTTCCTCTGAAAAAAGATCTCCTTTCACTCCGCTGGGAATCGAACCACAGAACTACTGACTTCCGGCCAGGTGCTTCATCATTAAGCTACTAGAGAGGTCGAGAGAAAAAAAGTTTTTTCAAAAAATCTGCATTATTTTGCTAGATGGTACTAATCAAATTATCCAAGTCATCTGCATCATCATTAGAGAATAACAAAAAATAATTAACGTCTTTTCAGACTCGATGGAGCTGTAAATGATAAATTATTTTAAATAATTTTTCTCTAAAAAAAGATCTCCTTTCACTCTGCTGGGAATCCAACCACAGAACAATTGATTTCCGGTCAGGTGCTTCACCATTAAGCTACTAGACAGTACGAGAGAAACTTTTCTCAGAAATACACACATTATTTTGCTAGATGGCACAAAACAAATTTTTCAAGGAATCTGTATTATCTTTGGAGAATTTCCGAAAATATTTAACGTCTTTTCAGACCAGATGAAAAAAAAATTATTTTAAATAATATTTCTGCAGAAAAAAATCTTTCCCTTTCGCTCTGCTGGGAAACGAATGACAGAACTACTGATTTCCGGTCAGGTCCTTTCCCATTAAGCTACTAGAGAGATCGAGAGAAAGAACTTTTTTCAGAAAAACACGAATTATTTTGCTAGATGGTACAAATCAAAATTTTTTTGTTGAAAAGTTATTTTTCGTTCCAGATCCCACTTTTTGGTTATGATTTTTTTTTCGAATTCGCTTTTTTTTTGTACAGAAAATTAATTCTCTGGGTTGGAAATTCATATTTCCCTGTTCAATATATAACTATTAAGTTGAAAAATCATCGTTCAACATCGTGTTGAAAACACTCGTCCTGGAAAAAAAGAATTATTGTTTGAATTTGAAATAACATTATTTGAAAAAATTTTCATCCAGGAATATATTTTGTTTTCAATTATTGTTATTTTGAATTAAAACCAAAATTTCAGTAACTATGAACATCAAAAATAGTATTTTTCATAACAATATTTTATTCTTGTATTTTTAATTGATAAATAATATTTATAAAGAAAAAATTTTAATTTTGTAAATTCGTGAATTTTCTGGTTCGGACATTTTATAATTCGGCAATTTTCTGACAGGAATTTTATTTTCACGGGAATTTTATTATTCAAAATTGTATTATTTCGAAATTTTCCAATTTCAGAAATTCCAGAGTGTGGGCAATTTCATTTTTCGGAATTTTTCAGTTATCCAATTCCTGAATAATTAAAATCCCAAAAAATAAAATACCCGACACTGAAAAATTCCTGAATTGAAAAAGTGCCAAATAAAGAAATTAAGAATTAAAAAATTTCCAAATAATGAAATTGCAAAATTAGAAAATTTCCGAAAAACAAAATTCACGAATTGGAAATTTTTCGCATAATAAAATTCTCGAACAGTTGAAAATATTATGAAATCGGAAAATTTTCGACCGTTTATAATATTGGAACAACTGAAAATCCCGAAAAATAAAATTCCTGAATTCGAAAACTTACGAACAATGAAATTCCCGAAAAATTTTCGAATAAAAAAATTCCCAAATTACGAAATTTCTGAATCATAAAATTGGAAAATTTCCGAACATCTTGTAATATTACCGAATTTGAAAATTCCCGAATTTGAGGAATGACATTTTTTTAAATATTATTGATTGATTAAAAATACAATAATAAAATTTTTTTATAACAAAAATTATTTTTTATGTTCAAAATGCTTACAATTATGGTTCTAATTTAAAATAACAATAATTGAAAAATAATTTCATCCAGAAAAATATTTTTTTCAACTCCATCAATTATACGGGAATTCGATTATTTGGTAATTGTCCAATTCCGGAATTTAGAAATTCAGAAATTTCAAAATTCCAGAATTTTCCAATTCGGTAATATTTTAATTTTATAATTATAATATTATAATTTTATAATTATAATATCATAATTTTTTCCAATTGAAAATTTGTCTTTCTGAAGGAAAATTATTCCACTTTTTCGTTTTTGGTTGAAAATTAATCCTTTTTAGATGAAAATTCAACTACGTTGTAAATTCATGTGTTTTCTTGAAAATTCATCTTTTTTGGAAGAATATTATTCTTCTCAACTAAAAATGTTTGAAAATTCACCGCTTCTTTGAAAGTTCATCTTTTTGGTTGGAAATTCATTTGTTTTTGTTGAAATTTAAACTATTTCGTTAGGAATGCATGTTTTATTGAAAATTATTTCTCTAACTAAAAATTAAACTATTAAATTTTCTTCACAGATTGTAGGTCAATCGATTCGTTTCAAACCAAGAAATCTTTTATATTCTTGTATCAACTTTGAATTATGTTAATGAAAAAAGTTTCACTATAGAAAACCGATATCCAAAATATATATATTAATATAACTTTCTTACTTTCCAATAAAATGTATGAATATTCTAGGTCAATCAATTCGACTTGATTCAACACATTTTTTCTGTTCTTGCATCAACTTTGAATTATGTTGATGGAAAAAGTTTTACTATACAAATCCGATTTTCAAAATATATTAATTACCATAACTCCCCTACTCTTCAATAAAAGGTATTGATATTTAGGTCAATCGATTCGTCTCGAACCAAGGAATCTTTTATATTCTTGCATCAACTTTGAATGACGTTGAAGAAAGAAGTTTCACTATAAAAAAACGCATTTCCAAATATTATGTATTACCATAGCTTCCTTAGTCTTCAATATTGTAGGTCAATCAATTTGTCTCGAACCAAGAAACCTTTTATATTTTTGCATCAACTTTGAATTATGTTGAAGAGAAAAGATTTACTATGAAAAACCGTATTTTCAAATATTATGCATCACCATAACTTCCTTACTCTTTAATCAAATATGTTAATATTATAGGTCAATCGATTCGACCCGATTCAACACATTTTTTCTATTCTTGCATCAACTCTGAATTATGTTAATAGAAAAAGTTTTACTTTAAAGCACGGCTTTTCAAAATATATAAATTACCATAACTTCTCTTTTCTTCAATAGAATATTATATTATAAGTCAATCGATTTTTTCCGAACTAAAGAATCTTTTACATTCTTGCATCAACTTTGAATTATGTTGAAGACAAAAGTTTTACTATAAAAAATCGTATTTTTGAATCCTCTGCATTACCATAGCTTCCTTGCTCTTCAATGGAATGTAATTATATTATAGGTCAATCAATTTGAGTCGAATTAACACATCTTTCATGTTTTAGCGTCAACTTTGAATTATGTTATTGAAAGAAGTTTTACAAAGAAAACCGATTTTCAAGATATATAAATTACATCAATGAAATGTTTTAATATTCGAGGTCAATCGATTCATCTCCAATCAAGGAATCTTTTGTATTCTTGCATCGACTTTGAATTATTTGAATAAAGAAACTTTTACAATAACGAATCGATTTTCAAAATATATAAATTACCATAATTTCCCTATTCTTCGATGGAATGTAATAATACTATAGGTCTATCGATTTGTCTCCAACCAAGGAATCTTTCGTATTTTTGCATCAACTTTGAATTATGTAAGCAAAGAAACTTTTAGAATAAGGAATCGATTTTTAAAATATATAAATTACCATAATTTCCCTACTCTTCGATGGAATGTATTAATACTATAGGTCTATCGATTTGTCTCCAACCAAGGAATCTTTCGTATTTTTGCATCAACTTTTTATTATGAGATAAATGTTTTACCATAAAAAACTGTACTTTCAAATATGCATTACCATAGCTTCCCCACTCTTTTATGAGATGTATTGATATTATAGGTCAATCAAATCGTAAACAGCCAAGAAATCTCTTTTGTTCCTGCATCAACTTTGAATTATGTTAATGGAAAAAGTTTGACTATGAAAACCCGATTTTCAAAATATGTAAATTACCATAACTTGCCTACTCTGTGATAAAATGTATGAATAATGTAGGTCTATCGATTCGTCTTCAACCAAGGCATTTTGCATATCCATGCATGAAATTTGAATTCTGTTGAACAAAAAAGTTTTACTATAAAGAGCCGTATTCTCAAATATTATGCAGGACCATAGCTTCCTCACTCTTTAATGAAATGTATTTCTCGTATCATAGGTCAATCGATTTGTCTCTCATCAACACATCTTCTCACTTTTTGCATCAATTTTGAATTATGCTAATGAAAAAAGTTCTACTATTCAAAATCGATTTTCAAAATATATGAATTACCATAACTTTCCTAATCTTCGAAGAATTGTATTAATATTATAGGTCAATCGATTGGTCTCAAATCAACACATCTTTTATTTTCCTGCGTGAATTATGATTTGTGTGATTGAAAAAAGTTTTAGGATAGAAAACCGATTATAATATATGTAAATCACCATTAATTCCTTATTCCTTAATAAAATGTATCAATATCATAGGTCAATCAATTTGTCTTGCATTAGCACATCTTTACTTTCTATGCATGAATTATGAACCATGATAGTGAAAAGAGATTCAATATGAAAAACTGATTTTCTGAATATATAAATTACCATAAATTCCCTATTCTCCAACTAAGTGTATCAATACTAGGTCAATCGATTCGTATCCAACCAAGGAATCTTTTATGTTCTTGCATTACTTTGAATTACGTTAATAAAAGAAGTCTTACTATAAGAAACTGGTTTTCAAAATATATAAATTACTCAAATGAAATATTTCATTATTAGAGGTCAATCGATTTGTCTCCAACCAATACATTTTTTATATTCTGGAATCAACTTTGAATTATGTTAATGAAAAAAGTTCTACTAGTCAAAATCGATTTTCAAAATATATAAGTTACCATAACTTCCCTAATCTTCGATAAAATGTATTAATGTTCTAGGTCAATCGATTGGTCTCAAATCGACACATCTTTTCTGTTCCTGCATCAATTATGATTTGTTTAAATGAAAAAAGTTTTACGACAGAAAACCGATTATTAAAATGTGTAAATTACCATTACTTCCTCACTCCTTAATAATATGTATTAATATCATAGGTCAATCAATTTGTCTTGCATTAGCACATCTTTCCTTTCTATGCATGAATTATGAATCATGTTAGTGAAAAAAGATTTGCTATAGAAAACCGATTTTCTGAATATATAAATTACCATAAATTCCCTCTTCTCCAACTAAGTGTATCAATATTAGGTCAATCGATTCGTACCCAACCAAGGAATCTTTTCTGTTGTTGCATTAACTTTGAATTACGTTAATAAAAGAAGTCTTACTATAAAAAACTGGTTTTAAAAATATATAAATTACTCCAATGGAATGTATCAATATTAGAGGTCAATCGATTCGTCTCCAACCAATGAATTTTTTATATTCTGGCATCAACTCTTAATTATGATAATGAAAAAGTTCTACTAGTCAAAATCGAGTTTCAAAATATATAAATTACCATAACTTCCCTAATCTCCGATAAAATGTATCAATATTATAGGTCAATCGATTGGCCTTGAATCAATACAACTTTTTTTATCCTGCCTCAATTATGATTTGTGTTAATGAAAAAAGTCTTACGATAGAGAACCGATTATTAAAATATGTAAATTACCATTACTTCCTTACTCCTTAATAAAATGGATTAATATCATAGGTCAATCAATTTGTCTTGCATTAGCACATATTTCCTTTCTATGCATGAATTATGAATCATGATAGTGAAAAAAGATTCGCTATAGAAAACCGATTTTCTGAATATATAAATTACCATAAATTCCCTATTCTCCAACTAAGTGTATCAATACTAGGTCAATCGATTCGTATCCAACCAGGGAATCTTTTATGTTGTTGCATTAACTTTGAATTACGTTAATAAAAGAAGTCTTACTGTAAAAAACTGGTTTTCAAAATATATAAATTACTCCAATGAAATGTTTCAATATTAGAGGTCAATCGATTCGTCTCCAGCCAATGAATTTTTTATATTCTGGCATCAACTTTGAATTATGATAATGAAAAAAGTTCTACTAGTCAAAATCGATTTTCAAAATATATAAATGACCATAATTTCCCTACTCTTCGATGGAATGTATTAATACTATAGGTCTATCAATTTGTCTCCAACCAAGAAATCTTTCTTATTTTTGCATCAACTTTGAATTATATTAAAGATAAATGTTTTTCTTTAAAAAACTGTATTTTCAAATATTATGCATTACCATAGCTTCCTCACTCTTTTATGAAAAGTATTGATATTATAGGTCAATCAAATCGTGTCCAACTAAGGAATCTCTTTTGTTCCTGCATCAACTTTGATTTATGTTAATGGAAAAAGTTTGACTATCAAAAACCGATTTTCAAAGTATGTAAATTATCATAACTTGCCTACTCTCTAATAAAATGTGTAGATAATATAGGTCTATCGATTCGTCTTCAACCAAGGAATTTTGGATATCTCTGCATCAAATTTGAATTCTGTTGAACAAAACAGTTTTACTATAAAGAGCTGCATTCTCAAATATTATGCATTAACATAGCTTCCTCACTCTTTAATGAAATGTATTTCTCGTATCATAGGTCAATCGATTTGTCTCTCATCAACACATCTTCTCACTTTTTGCATCAATTTTGAATTATGCTAATGAAAAAAGTTCTACTATTCAAAATCGATTTTCAAAATATATGAATTACCATAACTTCCCTAATCTTCGAAGAATTGTATTAATATTATAGGTCAATCGATTTGTCTCGAATCAACACATTTTCTCACTTTTTGCATCAACTTTGAATTATGTTAAAGGCAAAACTTTTAAACCGATTTCCAAAATATATAAATGACCATAAATTCTCTACTCTCCAATTAAATATAATAATATTAGAGGTCAATTGATTCGTCTCCAATCAAGGAATCTTTCACATCCTTGCATCAACTTTGAATTATGTTAATGAAAAAAGTTCTACTATTCAAAATGGATTTTCAAAATATATAAATTACCATAACTTCCCTAATCTTCGATAAAATGTATTAATATTATAGGTCAATCGATTGATCTCAAATCAACACATCTTTTCTTTTCCTGCATCAATTATGATTTGTTTCAATGAAAAAAGTTTTACGACAGAAAACTGATTATTGAAATATGTAAATTACCATTACTTCCTTACTCCTCAATAAAATGTATTAATATCATAGGTCAATCGATTTGCCTTGAATCAGAACATCTTTTCTTTCCTAGCATAAATTATGAATCATCTTATTGAAAAAAGTTTCACTATAGAAAACCGATTTTCTGAATATATAAATTACCATAAATTCCCTCTTCCCCAACTAAGTGTATCAATATTAGGTCAATCGATTCGTATCCAATCAAGAAATCTTTTACGTTGTTGCATTAACTTTGAATTACTTTAATAAAAAAAGTTTTACAATAAGACACCGATTTTCAAAATATTAAAATTATCATAACTTCCCTCCTCTTAATTAAAGCCTGATTATATTGTAGGTCAATCAATTTGCCTCGAATCAACACATCTTCTCTACTTTTGTGTCAATTTAAAATTATGAGAATAGAACAATTTTTACTATAAAAATCGATTTTAAATGTGATATAAATGACGATAACTTACTATGAGGAACTATGAGGAAGCAAAATATAGGATCTTTATCTTATTACTTCCAGGAGGGCCCCTCCTAGTCACTCCTCTTGATCCGCGTCTGAGGAGAGTGAGTTTCAAGAGAGAGCAAAAAGAGGACTTAATGAAGGCTTTTAAGGATGAGTCCGGTTCTTTTTATAAAAAATATTTTTCATGAGTGAGATATGTTGATCCAAGGAGGAATGCAACGTTTAGCGAAATGAATGCAATTCATGGATAGGCTCAGCTAAGGGGATTTAGAATATTTAGATCCGTGAAATAGTTGCAAATATATAAATAGAATAATAAATAAATAGAAACTGCAATCTGTATTTTATTATTAACTATTTTTATTTTTATTCATTTATTATTTTTTAAATAAATTTTGATGATATTTTTCGTTAATTTAAATATTTTAGTAACATATTTAAATTATTGTTTATAATTTAACATTGAAATAATAATTATTTCAATTGAAGATTATTAATCATCACCTTAAAATTTATATATTTGCATAACATTATTAACAAAAAATTGACACATAAGCAAAAAGTTTAATTAACTTCAACCAAAGGAAATTATTTTCTTGAAAAGTAGCTCAATTTCAAACCAGTCAGTTAATTTTCCTGAAATTTCCTGAAATTTCCGGAAACTTAGCAATTTTCCATAAATTTCTGGAATCTTTCCAAAACACCTTGATGACCTGAAATTTCCGATGATTTAGCAACTTTTCATAAATTTCCGGAGATTTTGGAAATTTATCATTTTCCGAAAATTTTGGAAATTTTCGGATTTTTTCCAAAAAGCTTTGGATACCTTGAGTTTCTGTAAATTTTCGGCAATATACAAATTTACCGAAAATTCCCAAAATAAAACAAACCAACCAAAAATGAAATAGTTACATTTTTTGTTGAAAAAAAATTTGCAATAATAAAAAAACTAATTCTCACTGAAAAGTTGAATCCGAAGCCAAAAAGGTGAATTTTTAATAATCAAGATTAATTTTCACTCAAAAATACGAATGTTTAATAAAAAAAAATGCTTTTTCACCAAAAACTTGAATTTTTAACAAAGTACTTGAATCCTCGACCAGAAAAGATTATTTGCCAAAAAATTGCATTTTTATTTAAAATGGATGAGTTTTTAACACAGAATATCATTTTTTTAACAACAAAAAAAAAACAAAAAAAATTTTTTGACAAAGAAGACAAGTTTTTAAAAAATATATAAATTTTGAACTAGTAAAGGTCAATTTTCAATTAAAAATGTCATTTCGCAAAAAAATGGAATAGTTACATTTTTAGTGAAAAAGTTGATTTTCAAATTTAAAAAAAACTAATTTTCAACATAATAAATAAATTTTTCAATATTTTTCTAATTTTTTCACTTAAAAACGTTTTTTTCCTAATTCAACTTTCGAACAAGTATTTGAATTTTTGAATAAAAAGGATAAATTTTTAACGAGAAACTTTATTTTTCAACAAAGTAAAAAAATGTTTAATTAAGTATTTAAATTTTAGATAATGAATTAAATTTTCATCTAAATATTTGAATCTTCTACGCGAACGATTTTCTACTAAATTGTTGAATAAATTTTCAATAAAAAATTGAAACGAATTTTCAACAAAAAAACATGAAAGTTCAAAGAAACATTTAATACTTTATATTGAGATTTAAAAATATTTTCATCTTAATAATTAATAAATATTAATTAAATTGATTTTTAATTTTCAAAATTTTTAATTTTTGTACATTGTATATTTCAAAGATTTAAAGAAATAGAAATCCACGTTTTTATTTTGAATCTTATAAATTGAAGAATGAAACAAAAAAATTACCAAATTAAAAAATTATATTATTTTAAGCAATTTATTTTTAAGCAAGAAAATCATTTAAAAATTTTCCAAAAATTTAATTGCCATTTTGGTATTATCAAGGCAATTGAATTTTTTCTACAATTTTTAGAAAAACCTGCAAAATTTTGACACCAACTTTATTCATTTGAAGAATTTTAAAATTTTTTAGAAGCTCAAAAATATTTTACTCGAAATATTCAAAAATCTACATATTGTTTTAAATGTTTAGAAATCTTTTCAAGTTTTTTATTAATAACTCGCTGATTTTTACAACAAAGTAAAAAAAAGTATAAATTAACAGTTATGAAAATTTTTGGATTGTAAAAAATTATACTTTATTGTTAATTTTTTACTTTTCTACAAAAAGTACAAGGAGAAATTAGCTATTTATATTTAGTTTGATTTTTTTGGTTAAATTTTGTACAGTTTTTCATGAGAAAGTACATATCTAAAAAAATTGCATTTGTAGAAATGTTGCACTTTCCTGTAAAATTTTTTTTCTACCAGGGAGTAGAATAGTTGAATTTTCACTCGAAGAAGTTAATTTTCAACCAGAAGGGAAACGAATTTTCAACTAAAAATTTAATTTTCCACTAAGAAGATGAATTTTGAACCAAAGAAAATTAAATTTTTTCAAAGAGTTCAACTTTCAACCGAGTTGTTGAATTTTTCACTAAAAAAGGTAAGTTTTTGAGAAAAAACTTGCATTTTCAAGAAAATAGTTAAAATTTCAACAAATAAGGAGAATTTCGAACAAAACCAGATGATTTTTTAATTAGAAATATAATACTAGATTTTGCAGGAAAAGAAATTAACTTTTAATCAGAAATAGTTTTTTGTTAAGGAATCTGAAATCTGAATCAGAAAATATTTAACGTCTTTTCACACTAGATCGAGTTATGAAAGAAAAATTATTTTGAATGCTGTAACTCAAATTTTGGTGATAAAGGAACTGGATCTGGAAGCTTAGGAACTTGTTTCCCACAGAACAAACTGAGATTTTAAAATACGTGAGTTTTTGTGGCTTTTATTTTTAACAGGAAAAAAAAATTTTGTCTAGCTCCGCTGGGATTTGAACCCAGGTCAACAGATTGCCGGTCCCGTTCATAGAAGCGCTAGACCGGCAATCTGCAGACCTGTTTTCGAATCCTAGCGGAAGTAGAGAGGATTTCTTTCACTGCTAAGGGAAGAGAAAATTTTGGTTTGAACCTAGCAGATAAAAAAACGTCATTCCATCAACCAATGATCAACCAATGATTATGTCACATCTTTTTCCACTCGGAAAAACGGTAGTCTCATGCTGGATTTTTGTAAAATTTGACCCCCTCCCCCCTTTTTTGGTTAAATTTCCCGGTTTTGAGACCCTCTGAACTCAAAAAATAGGTTTTCACAAAATGTCTGTTTGTTAGTCTGTCTGTCAGTCTGTATGTCTGTTTTTTAGCCTGTCTGTCTGTGAGTCTGTCTCTCTGTTAGTCTGTCCGTCTGTTATTCTGTTTGTCTGTTGGTCTGTTTGTCTGTCTGTCTGTGTGTTAGTCTGTCTGTTAGTCTATATGCCTGTCCGTCTGATATTCTGTCTGTCTGTTAGTCTGTCTGTCTGTCTGTTAGTCTGTCCGTCTGTTATTCTGTCTGTGTGTTAGTCTGTCTGTTAGTCTATATGCCTGTCCGTCTGATATTCTGTCTGTCTGTTAGTCTGTCTGTCTGTTTGTTAGTCTGTCCGTCTGTTATTCTGTCTGTGTGTTAGTCTGTCTGTTAGTCTATATGCCTGTCCGTCTGATATTCTGTCTGTCTGTTAGTCTGTCTGTCTGTTTGTTAGTCTGTCTGCGTGTTATTCTGTCTGTCTGTTAGTCTGTCTGTCTGTTAGTCTCATGCTAGATTTGTGTGAAATTTGACCCCCTCCCCCCTTTTTTGGTTAAATGTCCAGGTTTTGAGATCCTCCGAACTCAAAAAATAGGTTCTCACAAAATGTCTGTTTGTTAGTCTGTCTGTCAGTCTGTATGTCTGTTTGTTAGCCTGTCTGTCTGTGAGTCCGTCTGTTAGTCTGTCCGTCTGTTATTCTGTCCGTCTGTCTGTATGTATGTCTGTCTGCCTGTATGTCTGTTAGTCTGGCCGTCTGTTATTCTGTCTGTCTGTTAGTCTGTCTGTCTGTTAGTCTGTAGATTTTTAGTTTTTTAGCAGTATAACTTTCAAAAAAATTAACCTATTGGAATGGGCTTTGATTACACTCTTTAGGTGTCCTAAAACGTAGGTTTTAACTACTTATTGTCAAAATAATGTTTTCTAGATGAGAATTAATTGTTTTAACTGAAAATTAAACTCGTATATGTTTGGTTTGAAATTTATCTTTTCTTGGTTCGAAATTCCTTCGAAAATTCCAATATTTGGTTAAAAATTTATATACTTTGTCAAAAATCCATCTTATTGGTTGGCAATTTGAAAATTAATATTTTTGATTCAAAATGAGATTTTTTTTATTTAGAATTAATTTTTCAAACTGGAAATGTAAATGTTCCATTTCTTGTCGAGAATTTATCTTTTCTGATAGAAATTTGATCTTCTTGGTTTGAAATGATACTATTTCGTTGAAAATTCAATTCAATTTTATTGAAAATTAATTTTTTCACTGAAAATTAAAGAATTCTCTTTTTTAGTTGGAAATGTATCTGTTTTCGGTGAAAATTTAACTATTTGTTGAAAATTTGTCTTTTGTTGTAAAAAGGTACTCTCTCATTAATTGAAATTTCATCTTTTTGGTGCAAAATTAATTTCTTTGGTTGAAAATGCGTTTCTTTTCACTTGAAAATTTATATTACTGACTGAAAATTATCGTTCTTCATTCTTCTTAGAAAGTTCATCTTTTTATTTTGAAATATATGTACTTGATTGGAAATTTTTTTTTCAGATGAAGATTCATCATTTTAGTTGAAAATTCACTTTAATTATTTAATTTTTTGAGAGAAATATAATCTCTTTCGTTAAAAAATTATCTGTTTAGTAAAAAATGTAACTGTTCTATTTCTTGTTTTATTTCATTGAAAAAATTTCTTGTTTTATTTCATTGGAAAAAAACTGTTTAGAGGAAAATTCGTTTCGTTTTGTTGGTAGAAAATTCGCCTTTGGATTAAAAATCCGCTAGTTTGGAGAAAATTTCATATGTTTGGTTGAAAATTCATCCTTGTGATTAAAAAATAATTTCTTTGGTTGAAAAGTCGTTTCTTTTTAGTTGAAAATTATCTATTTTTCAACTGCAGATAGAACTGTTCCATTTTCGGTTGAAAATTGATATTTTAATTTGAAAATTGATATTTTAATTTGAAAATTAATTAATTTGACTGAAAACTCGCTTTTTTTCTTAATTTACTTTTCCAACTGCAAATTGAAATCTGTATTATATTTTTGGTATGTTATTTCAACTTTTTTAGTTTATTATTGAATTTTTTTTTAAATTATTTTTTTTTATTGGAAATTGATCGCCTCAACTGAAAATTCAATTCATCTGTTTTTGGTTAAGAAATCATTTTTCGTTATGAAAAAAAAATTTTTTTTTTTTGAAAATTCTTTTTTTTTTGATTGAAGATTTATGTTTTTAGTTGAAATTTCATAAAAATTGTTGGAAATGATTGATAAAAATGGAAAATACGATTTTTTAAGTCCTAATTAAAAATGGTCATAAATGCTCATGAAATTAAAAAAAAAACGTCCATTTTCTCTTTGGCCCAAAATGTAGGATTGGGAAGGGAGAGAAAGTAGGTTAAGTGATAAAATGGGAAATTTTTATAACTTTTATAAGATTTTTACAAAATGTATGTTTGTTAGCCTGTCTATCTGTGAGTCTATTTGTCCGTTAGTCTGTCTGTCTGTTAGTCTGTCTGTCTGTATGTAAGTATGTCTTTGAGTCTGTTTGTCTGTTAATCTGTCTGTCTGTTAGTCTTTCTGTCTGTCTGCTACTCTGTCTCTCTGCTAGACTGTCTGTCTGTGAGTCTGTCTGTATGTTAGTATGTCTGTGAGTCTGTCTGTCGGTCTGTTAATCGGTCTGTCTGTCTGTCAATCTGTCTGTCTGTTAGTCATTATGTCTGTCTGTTAGTCTGTCTGTAGTGATTCTGTCTGTCTGTTAGTATGTCTGTGAGTCGGTCTGTTGATCTGTTGATCTGTCTGTCTGTCAGTCTGTCTGTCAATCTGTCTGTCTGTGAGTATGTCTGTCTGTTAGTCTTACTGTGTGTATAACGTGTCAATATCACGCCACGTGTTGAACAACTTGAAAAAACGTGTAATTGTATAACTGTAGGCCGGGCAAGGAGGGATAGGAATATGACGAGGGAGGGGAAGAATTTGTAATTGGATTTTGAGCGAGGTAGTAGGAAACGAAAGAATAAGAGCGACTGGGGTGGGGAAGTATCGAGAATCTAATTAACGTCTTCACAACCTGCGAGCCCTTTTTTGCAGAAGCGTAGCCCCTACTTTGACCAATTTTTCAAACCCAACTTTCAAAACAGGTGTAAAAATCTTGAATCCTCATTTCTCTGACCTTCTTGTTAGGCTCGGAATCAGTCCTCTATCTGAATTAAAATACCGTAATGAACAGTCGCGTGTAAAACGCGAAGCAGGTCTATCTAGGAACAGTACTCGACTATTGACACGAACTGGTCATAAATAGTGGGACGTGCGTGTGTGGTGAGGATTGCGGTTGCAGAGAAGCGTGCAACTGCTGGTGGCACTCACAGACTCACACCAACGCCCATAAAGACACTCGTAGACACGCGCGAGGCAAACTCCAGAGGCTACCAAACCGGAAATGTATCAGGCTCGTAGAAGGTAGATTGTACGACTGACCAGGGGCCCAAACACACGCCTACACTCAGACCCAAGTGCCTATATGAAAGTGCTGTGACTGTGTGTTAGGTTTGCTTTGCTGAGGACTAGGAGGCATTGGTCATCGCTGTTATGATCCCCAACGTCACCATAGCTAATGTTCTCTGTGGTGAACACCACCCACGTGCCATGTACGAGAGCTTCAGGCGAACGTGCCAACTAGCAATTGCACGTAATCACCGCTTTGTTTGACCCTCGTTTCAACTCTTCCTCTGCCTCTGCTGATCGACCGGATCAGCATCCGTACACAAGACGGACTTCGATTGCCAATTAAGCGCACAGCATGCGATATCTTGCTCGGTACTCGACGTTGTTTCATGACTTAATATTAATCAGGTGAAAAATGTGCCCTTGGGTTGTTCCAAGTTGGGATATTAGTTGTTAGAATTAGGATTCTTTGGACCTAATTTTTGCAACATTGTTTGTACAATCCTTTTGGAAATTGAATAATCACGAATTAATGGACGTTTTATTTTAGTTGTTCGAGGTAATTTTTGTGAGTTGATAAAAATTTGGAATGATCAGCTTGGATGAAATAGATATTACTTTGAGTTGGATAAGGCGTGGCATGATCTTCTAGGATGATAGGGTCGTTTTTTGAAATGAGAAGGGCTTCACTTTATCAGTTGGGATTAAATGATCGTTTTTTTTTAGTTTAAGGAGGTGTAAAATGATCAGTTAGGATGAAATGGGAATTTTTTCGAGTTGGATAATGCAAAGCACGATCTTCAGGATAAAATGATAGTTTCTGCGAGTTGCAAAGTTCCTGGAACAATCAGTTGGGATAAAATGGATATTTTTTTTAGTTGAATTAGTCATGACTTGATCGTTTGAGTAGAAATGATCGTGTTTTGGAATTTGAACAGACTTCAACTTATCAGTTGGTATTAAATCGATATTGTTTCGTATTGTATAGGGCGCGGCATAATCATTTAAGATCAAACAGCCATTTTTTTTTAGTTTTCAAAGGTGTCGAATGATCAGTTTGGATGGAATTGACCTTTTCTCGAGTTGAGTAAGGCGTGGCATGATCGTTTCGGATAAGGTGGTCGTGTTTTTAAGTCGAGAAGAGGGTTATAATCATCAGTTCGGATGAAATGCAAAATTTTTCTAATTAGATAAGGCGTAGTATGATCGTTTAGGATGAAACGATTGTTTTTTAGAAATCAGAAATGCTTAGAAGTATCAGTTTGAATGATATGGGCGTTTTTCCAGTTGGGTCAGGCATGTCCTGACGTTTTTGCATAATCGTTCAGGAGAAAATGGTAATTTTTCGAGCTCAAAAAGGTTTGCAATGATAATTTTGGATGAAATGTTCGTTTGTATTAGTCTTAAATGTTTGTAATGATCAGCTGGGATGAAATGGACATTTTTCCGAGTTGGAAAAGGCGTGACATGATCATTTGGGATCAAATATGGAATCGACGTTTTTTCAAGTTGAAAAAGTGGCGGCATGATATTCTGGGATAGAACAGTAGTTTTTTTCGAGTTGGAAAAGACGTCGCATGATATTCTGAAATGTAACAGACGTATTCTTTAACTAAAAAAAAACTGCTGTTTCATCCCATAATATCATGTCACCCCATTCCCAACTCGAAAAAACGCCTGTTTCATCCCAGAAAATAATACTACGACTTTTTCAATTGGAAAAAAAAGGTCTGTTACATACCAGAATATCATGCGACGTCTTTTTCAACTAAAAAAACTCCTGTTCCATCCCAGAATATCATGCACCCCTTGTCCAACACAATAGAACGTCTTTTTCATCCCATAAATTATGCCAGGACTTTTCCAATTAAAAAATACGTCTGTTACGTTTCAGAATATCATGCGACGTCTTTTCCAATTCGAAAGAAACTACTGTTTCATCCCAAAATATCATGTCATCCCTTTACCAACTAAAAAAAACATCTGTCTCATCTCAGAAAATAATGCTACGACTTTTCCAACTCAAAAAAGCGTCTGCTACATCCCAGAATATCATGCGACGTCATTTCCAACTTAAGAGAACGTCTGTTTCGTCACGGAAAATCATGCTACTCCTTTCTCAACTCGGAAAAACGTCCGTTTCATTCCAAAAAATAATGCCACGACTTTTCCAACTCAAAAAATGTCTGTTACATTTCAGAATAGCATGCGACTTCTTTTCCAATTCAAAAAAAAAACTACTGTTTCATAACAGAATATCGTGTCACTTCTTTTCCAATTCGAAAAAACGCCTGTTTTATCCCAGATAATAACACTACGACTTTTCCAATTATAAAAAAATGCCCGTTACATCCCAGAATATCATGCGACGTCTTTTTCAACTAAAAAACTCCTGTTTCATCCCAGAATATCATGCACCCCTTGCCCAACGCAATGGAACGCCTTTTTCATCCCATAAAATAATTCCAGGACTTTTCTAATTAAAGAATACGTCTGTTACATTTCAGAATATCATGCGACTTCTTTTCCAAATCGAAAAAAACTACTGTTTCATCCCAGAATATCATGTCATCCCTTTTCCAACTAAAACAAACGTCTGTTTCATCTCAGGAAATGATGCTACGACTTTTCCAACTCGAAAAAACGTCTGCTACATCCCAGAATATCATGCGACGTCTTTTTCAACTTGAGAAAACGTCTGTTCGTCGCGGAATATCATACCACGACTTTAACAACTCAAAAGAACGTCTGCTACATCCCAGAATATCATGCGACGTTTTGGAAGTATTGGACAAGTCGTGGCATGATTTTCTTAGATGAAGCAGACGATTTTTTGAGTTGCAAAAGGGTTGGCAGGATATTCTGGGATAAAACAGTAGTTTTTTTTCGAGTTGGAAAAGACGTAGCATGACATTCTGAAATGTAACAGACGTATTCTTTTATTGGACAAGTCGTGGCATTATTTTCTTAGATGAAACAGAAGTTTTTTTGAGTTGGAAAAGGGTTAGCATGATATTCTGGGATAAAACAGGAGTTTTTTTCAGTTGAAAAAGACGTCGCATGATATTCTGGGATATAACAGACCTTTTTTTGAGTTGGAATTATTTTCTGGGATGAAACATGCGTTTTTTCGAGTTGGAAAAGGGGTGACGTGATATTCTGGGATATAACAGTAGTTTTTTTCGATTCAGAAAAAAAGTCGCATGATATTCTGAAATGTAACAAACGTATTTCTTAATTGGAAAAGTTGTGGCATTATTTTCTGGGATAAAACAGACGTTTTTTTTTAGTTGGAGAAGGGGTGACATGATATTCTTGGATGAATCACTTGTTTTTGTCGATTTGGAAAAGACGTCGCATGATATTCTGGGATGTAACAGACGTTTTTTTTTTAATTGGAAAGATAGCAGTATTATTTTCTGGGATGAAACAGGCGTTTCTTCGATTTGAAAAAGGGATGCCATGATATTCTGGGATGGAACAGTAGTTTTTTTTCAATTGGAAAAGTCGTCGCATGATATTCTGGGATGAGGCAGAAGTTCTATTGAGTTTCAAAAGGGGCAACATGATATCCTGGGATAAAACAGGAGTTTTTTTAGTTGAAAAAGACGTCGCATGATATTCTGGGATGTAACAGACGTTTTTTTTTTACTTGGAAAGATAGTTTCTGGTATGAAACAGGCGTTTCTTCGATTTGAAAAAAGGATGCCATGGTATTCTGGGATAAAACAGTAGTTTTTTTTTAATTGGAAAAGTCGTCGCATGATATTCTGAAATGTAACAGACGTATTTTTCGATTGGAAAAGGCGTGAAATGATATTTTGGAATGAAACAGAAGTTCTATTGAGTTGCAAAAGGGGCAACATGATATTCTGGGATAAAACAGGAGTTTTTTTAGTTGAAAAAAACGTCGCATGCCATTCTGGGATGTAACAGACGTTTTTTTTTGTATTTGGAAAAGTCGTACTATCATTTTCTGGGAAGAAACAGGCGTTTTTTCGAGTTGCAAAAAGGGTGACATGATATTCTGGCATGAAACAGTAGTTTTTTTTTCGTGTTGGAAAAGACGTCGCAGGATATTCCGAAATGTAACATATGTATTTTTCAATTGGACAAGTTGTGGCATTATTTTCTTAGATGAAACAGACGTTTTTTTGAGTTGAAAAATACGTCGCATAATATTCTAGGATGTAACAAACGTTTTTTTGAGTTGGAAAAGTCGTGGCATTTTTTGGGATGAAACGGACGTTTTTCCGGGTCGGGAAAGGAGTGACATGATATTCTGCGATGGAACAGACGTTTTCTTGAGTTGAAAAAGACGTCGCATGATATTCTGGGATGTAGCAGACGTTTTTTTGAGTTGGAAAAGTCGTAGCATTATTTTCGGAGATGGAACAGACGTTTTTTTTTTAATTGGAAGAGGGGTGACATAATATTCTTGGACGAAACACTTGTTTTTTTTCGAGTTGGAAAAGACGTTGCATGATATTCTGAAATTTAACACATGTATTCTTTAATTGGAAAAGTCGTGGCATTATTTTCTTAGATGAAACAGACGTTTTTTTGAGTTGGAAAAGGGTTGGCATGATATTCCGGAATAAAAAAGGTGTTGTTTTTTCAGTTGAAAAAGATGTCGCATGATATTTTGGAATATAGAAGACGTTTTTTGAGTTGGAATTATTTTCTGGGATGAAACATGCGTTTTTTTGAGTTGGAAAAGGGGTGACATGGTATTCTGGGATGGAAGAGTAGTTTTTTTCAATTCAGAAAAAAGGTCGCATGATATTCTGAAATGTAACAAACGTGTTTCTTAATTGGAAAAGTTGTGGCATTATTTTCTGGGATAAAACAGACGTTTTTTTTTTAGTTCGAGAAGGGCTGACATGATATTCTTGGATGAATCACTTGTTTTCGTCGAGTTGGAAAAGACGTCGCATGTTATTCTGGGATGTAACAGACGTTTTTTTTAATTGAAAAAGTTGTAGTATGATTTTCTGGGATGAAACAGGAGTTTCTTGGAGTTGGAAAAGGGGTGACATGATATTCTGGCATGGAACAGTAGTTTTTTTCGATTCAGAAAGAAAGTCGCATGATATTCTGAAATGTAACAAACGTATTTCTTAATTGGAAAAGTTGTGGCATTATTTTCGGAGATGGAACTGACGTTATTTTTTAGTTGGAAAAGGGGTGACATGATATTCTTGGACAAAACACTTGTTTTTCTTCGAGTTGGAAAAGACGTCGCATGATATTCTGAAATTTAACACATGTATTCTTTAATTGGAAGAGTCATGGCATTATTTTCTTGGATGAAACAGAGGTTTTTTTTTTTTAATTGGAAAGGGGCTGGCATGATATTCTAGGATAAAACAGGTGTTTCTTCAGTTGACAAAGACGTCGCATGATATCCTGGGATGTAACAGATTTTTTCTCGAGTTGAAAAATACGTCGCATGATATTCTGGGATGTAACGGACGTTTTTCCGAGTTGGGAAAAGAGTGACATGATATTCTACGATGGAACAGACGTTTCCTCGAGTTGAAAAATACGTCGCATGATATTCTGGGATGCAACACATGTTTTTTCTCTAATTGGAAAAGTCATAGTATTATTTTCTGTGATAAAACAGGCGTGTTTTCGAGTTAGGAAAGGTGTGAAATGATGTTCTGAGATGGAACAGTAGTTTTTTTCGTGTCAGAAAAACGTCGCATGATATTCCGAAGTTTAAAAGACGTATTTTTTAATTGGGGAAGTCGTGGCATTAGTTTCTGGGATGAAACAGATGTTTTTTTGAGTTGGAAAAGGTGAGGCATGATAGACATTCTGGAATGAAATAGGAGTTTTTTTTAGTTGAAAAAGACGTCGCATGATATTCTGGAATATAGCAGACGTTTTTTGAAAAAAATTTGAAAAATGAAACTGATTATCCGCTAGATTTGAAATAACGATTTTTCTTCTCAGAGGCATGTGCACACCGTCACATAATGCCTACTGGGGATTATAACAGGTTCATTGCGAGCGGATTACGATTATTTACAACAGCGCTATTTGCGTGTAGGAAGCTCGATGCCTTCGGAGAATGGGCACAATCATCAAGACGATGCTTCTCCTCTCGATCGCCCTCAATCTTGAGAGCACTGCATCGATTAAAATGAGGAGGTCGAGGCACGCAAACGTCCTTGTTTTATTCTTGCAATAGATCTGATATCCACTGTAACCTTGTAATACTGAATCTGAAGATATTGACCAAAAAAAAAGAAAAAACCTAAAAATATCTCTATTTTCTATTTATCTGTGCGATAAATAATTTAATTGACCAATTCCAGGCACTTGTGTATTTCACCTTGTCCTCTTCCCATTTTCTTTCCTCTTTTCTCTTCCTGCTTTCCTCTCTCCTTCCCTCCCTCCTTCTCCTCTTTGTCAACTCTACCGTTTCCCGAGCCTCATCCTTCTCTTCTCTCTCCTTTCGTTCATCTCTCCATATTCTTTTCTGACTTCTCCTCTCTCTCCTCTTTCTTCTCTCCTCTTCTCAGCCTCACCCTCCTTGTTCCTATCTTCGTTCTCCTCCCTTTTTCATCCACTCTTCTTCATTCTCCCATCTCTTTCCCGTCATCCATCCTCTTACCTATTTTCTCCATTGACCCGACTCTGTCCTCTTCCCCTCTCATCTCTCGCCCTTTCTTCATTATCTTTCCCCTCTCCTCTCTTATTTCTCTGCTCTCTTCCATATTCACTCTCCTCTTTTCCCCTCTCTTTTCCCTCTCTTTTTGCTCTTCCCTCTCCTGTATGCTCTCTTCTCTCTCCTCTCTACCCTTTCTCTTCTCCTCCCTCTTCACCCCTCCTCCCATCTCCCGTACACTCTCCTCTTTCTCCTCTCTCCTGTATCTTCTCATTCTTATTCATTCTCTCATCATTCTTCTCTCCTCTCTGCTCTCTACTCTCTAAACTCTCATCTATCTTCTCTTCTTCTCCTATCACCTATCTCCTGTACCCTCCTGTTCTCCCCTCTTTTTATTTTACAATAATTCTATCCTTTCCTATTCCCTTTTATCACTTTCTCTTCTATTCCTCGTTCAGATGCTTCTATTCTTTTTCATGCCTTTTCATCGTTCTATACTACATCTATCTCTGAAGCTTCATCCTCTTTTATTCTTTTTCATAGACTTTCAACTTATTTCATTTGCTAGTGATTGATTTCTGTCGAAAAATTCGATAATAAAAAAAATGCACACCACATAATTTTTTTTTCAATTACAGAAAAGCAAATCAAAGCAAACACTTTCAGAAAACGATGTCATATTTTTTACATGTTCAGGTCAAAAAATAGGAAATAAAAATTGGTTTATAACCCTCTCATGCACCTTTATACTCGATTTTTTATTGCTGCTACTGAATTTGAAGTAATAAATTGGCTGATTTTCAGTTTCATAGATTTTTTAATTCAGACTTATTATTCGATGCTTAAATTCAACCATCGTGATCTTCCTTAAAACAAGTCTTACTTCTGAGATAGAACCTTGAGAGACCAAAAGTGGTTCAAATTAAGTTATATATTATTTAAAACTGGAAAGAACTTAAATTCAGAGATGAACTTAAATTAAGCAATAATTTATCTTGACTTGAGAAAAGTCTATCTGAATTTAGGGAAAGGAATGAATCAATTTTGAAATTATTTTTAAATTCAGACAACTTTTTGCTGAAGTTTAGTTCATCTCTGAATTAGTTTAAGCTTCGAAGGATGATTTTAAGGCCGATAAGGCTGAATTAAAGTCCTAATGATATTCAAGAAAAATTGATCTTTCATTACTGCAACTGAAAATATATATATAGATATGAAAGTAGATATTTCATCTTAAATTTAGTAGATGTTCTGCCAATATGAGTCGATATTTCATCCGAAAGTAACTCAATTTTTAAACTCGAATTAAGTTGATATTTCATCTTGAAATAAGTTAATATTTTGGGTTGAAACAAGTCGATATTTCTACTTAAATTCAGTCGTTTTTTAGTGTCAAAGTAAGGAGCTATTCCGCATTGAAATAAGCAAGTATTCCTTCTCAAAGTAAGTCGATTTCAAGTTCTCAAATTAGCTGATTTTCATCCTTAAACTCACACAATAATTCCTTATAATTAACACGATATTTTCTCTCAAAATAAGTCGATATTACAACTTTAAGTTAGCAGATATTTTGTCATAAATTGAGGCGATATTTTTGCTGGAAGTCAGCAGATATTTACTTTTAGACTGGCACGATATTTTCCCCTGAAGTAAGTAAATATTTTGTCTTAAAGTCAGCCAATATTTTCCCATAAAATAGGTCGATATTTCGCCTTGAAGTAAGTATATATTTGACGTTAAATAAAGTCGATTTTTAGCTTCAAAGTTACGAGCCATTTCCTTTTGAAGTGAATTGATATTTTACATAGGAATAAGTCGATATTTCGCCTTAAAATAAGTCGAAATTTCGCCTTAAAATAAGTAGATATTTTTTCTAGACTTAAGTCAACATTTTGCCTCAAAGTACGGAGATATTTCTTTTTCAAAATAAGTTTGATATTTCTTGATTATATAGACCGAAGTTTCATCATCATCGTAAGTAGATATTTTGTCTTAAAGTCAGCCTATATTTGCCCATAAAATAGATCGAATTTTCGCCCTAAGATGAGTAGAGATTTGGTAATGAATTAAGCAGATATTTAGCCATAAAGTAACACAATATTTTCATTTAAATCCATTCGATTTTCGCCTTTGAGTAAGTCGATATTTTGTCTTGGAGTGAGTAGATATTGCATCTTAAAGTAAGTAGATATTTGATATTAAAGAAAGTCAATTTTTAGCTTCAAAGTTACAAGCTATTTCCTTTGGAAGTGAATGGATATTTTACATTGGGATCAGTCGACATTTCGCCTTAAAATAAGTTGAAATCTCGTCTTAAAATAAGTAGATATTTCTTCTTAAATTAAGTCAATATTTTGTCTTGAAGTAAGTAGATATTTCTTCCTAAAACAAGTTCGAAATTTCTTGATAATATAGACCGAAGTTTTATCCTAATGTAAGTAGATATTTTGTCTTAAAGTCAGCCGATATTTTCCCCTAAAATATATCGATATTTTGACTTGAAGTAAGTGGAGATTAAGTAATGAAGTAAGAAGATATTCAGCCATGAAGTAACACGATATTTTTTTCGATTCGATTATCGTCCCAAAGTAAGTCGATATTTTGTCTTGAAATAAGTAGATATTACGTCCTAAACTAAGTAGATATTTTATGATAAAGAACGTCGATTTTTAGCTTCAAAGTCACACGCTATTTTCTCTGGACGTAAGTTGATATTTTACATCGATATTTCGCCTTTAAATGAGTTGAAATTTGGTCTTAAAATAAGTAGATATTTCTTCTTAACTTAAGTCAATATTTTGTTCTCAAGTAAGTAGATATTTCTTGCTAAAATAAGTTTGAATTATCTTGATTATATAGACCGAAGTTTCATCCTAAAGTAAGTAGATATTTTGTCTTAAAATAAGCCGATATTTGCCCATAAAATAGATCGAATTTTCGCCTTGAAGTGACTAGAGATTTAGTAATGAATCAGGCAGATATTCAGCAATGAAGTAACACAATATTTCCATCTAAATTAATTCGATTTTCGCTTTAAAGTAAGTCGATATTTTGTCTTGGAGTAAGTAGATATTTGATGTTAAGGAAAGTCTTAAAGTAAGTGGATGTTTCTTCTTAAAATAAGTAGATATTTCTTCTTAACATAAGTCAATACTTTGTCTTGAAGTAAGTAGATATTTCGCCTTAAAATGAGTAGATATTTCTTCTTGAAATAAGTCAAAGTTTTGTCTTAAAGTAGGTAGATATTTCTTCTTAAAATAAGTCAATACTTTGTCTTAAACTAAGTAGATATTTCGCCTTAAAATGAGTAGATATTTCTTCTTGAAATGAGTCAAAGTTTTGTCTTAAAGTAAGTAGATATTTCTTCTTAAAATAAGTCAATAATTCGTCTTAAACTAAGTAGATATTTCGTCTTAAAATGAGTAGATATTTCTGCTGGAAATGAGTCAAAGTTTTGTCTTAAATTAAGTAGATATTTCTTCTTAAAATAAGTAGATATTTCTTCTAACCATGAGTCAATATTTCGTCTTAAAGTAAGTAGATATTTCGCCTTAAGGTAAGTAGATATTGAGTCTTAATGTAAGTTTCGTCTTCAAACTCTTTATAAAAAGCAAGCCAAATTCAATCGCCACCACAAAATGAGACGGAGCAAGGGTTAAACCACCAACAGTCTGAATCGGGAGGCATCTTTAGAAAAAGTGGACACTGACGTCGAAGTAAAAAATGGCGGTTCGATGACCTGGCGAGTGTATGATCGCTTCCCAATCAGCGGTCTACGGCCCAGAGATGGTTGTCTCGGTTCGATCGTGAGGTCATTGGACCAAGGCCGGTCCTACCTGTTGCTCCGTACAAAGGTGCATCCCTGTCGTGTGTGTACAGGGTCTTCACCGGGTCTTGTCGACGCCCACTTGGCCTTTGAAGAATAGTCCTCCCTTTTCGTGATCTCCGTTTCTATGGTTCGTATGAAAAACCCCAAAGGTCAGGAGGGTTCGAGGTTAGGGTTGTTCGCCAAAGAGGCTTCGCAGGATTGTGTGCAGTATTTACAAGGCGCAATCGTGCACCAACTGACCGTCTCGTCTGCAGGTCAGTTCAGCCATAGCAAAACACTGAGTGCCTAGTTTATGGCCTAGATTTCACCTATCGATCATAACAAAAATTCGGGCGATGGTCAATATTGCCCGGGCAGATGACAATTCCGCCCTGAGACCAGCGAACGGTCCCCCCACTACGCGGCTTCCCCTCACTCAGCCGAATTGCTGCCGCCGAGCCTGGTCAGCGGGAGTCCTTTGTGCCTAATGAGAAATTCCCAGGAAAACTAAGAATAAATTAGAATTTTTTTTTAATTTCAAAATATAATTTGGAAGGTTTTCAAGCAATTTTTTTTATTTTGCTGGATTTTCCAAAAAATTGTAGAAAAAATTCAAGATTTAAGATAATAATTAAAAAAATTTGCATTAGATTCCTGGAGAATTTTTGATGATTTTTTAAAAAACAAATTTTCAAGCGAATATCAAAAACGATTTTAGAACAAATCTCGATGTATAAATTAATGTTTCTAGTTTAAAATTGCCTAAAATAATATATTTTTAAGAACTTATATTTTTTTTTTTTTATTCTTTAATAATAAATTTTAAAACTTTTTGGGTCAGACTATTTTTCTTTATCGACTGAAAAATATTTCTTGGTTAAAAATTCAATTTTTTCAATGAAAATTCAACTCTTTATGAAAATTCCTTTTTTTTGGTTTGAAAATTAGTCTGTTTTGGTTGAGGCTTATGTTAATAAAAAGGGAACAGAAGTACCAGTAGTAAAATGTCAAACATCTGGAGACAGTCATATCAAGCGTATTATTTTTGAAAGGAAGAATAATTATTTTCAGAATTTTCCGAATTCAGTTTTTAACTTTTTTTCGACACTTAAGCAAATCCAATTTTCCGTTTTGGTCTCTGTTCAAAATTTTTAAAGTTAGATTCAAAAAACAACATTTTTTAGATTGTCTCTATATTATGGTTTTTATGTAGTAAAATAGTATTTTTAATTAAGTTTCATAAACAAATTGTTTAAGCAGTAAAAAAATGTATGATATTTGTTAATGAGTTTCCGAATTGAGCTAGGAATGACACTACTCATTCTTTTGGAATAAGAGCGCAAAATTATTTAGGAATAATTTTGAAGAATGCGATTATTTGAGAAATAAACTAAATTTATGATGATCGTTGATAAGTTTTCAAATATGTCCATATTTCAGGCAACCATAAAAAAAATAAATAAATAAAACCAATAACAAATTTCCGATTTTTTAATTATTATTAATTATTATTATTATTTAATTATTTTAATTATAATTATCAAATAACAAGTGCTAAATTGAAAAAATGTTATATTCCGTATTTTAGTCCTCATTAGGTACAAAGGACTCCCGCTGACCAGGCTTGGTGGCAGCAGTTCGGCTGAGTGAGGGGAAGCCGTGTAGTGGGGGAACCGTTCGCAGGTACCCAGGGCGGAATTGACCATCGCCCTATTGCCCTGGGTACCTCGGAACGGTTCCCCCACTGCACGGCTTTCTCTCACTCAGCCGAAATGCTGCAACCGAGCCTGGTCAGCAGGAGTCCTTTGTATCTCGTTAGTACTAAAATGCAGATAATAAAATTTGTTTAATTCATTCTTTGGTAATTTATGAATATAATATTCGAAATTTGCGAATTATAAGTCTGCCTGTGTGTCTGTCTGTGAGTATGTTTGTCTGTCCGTTTGTCCGTCTGTATGTCTGTGAGTCTGTTTGTCTGTCTGTTTGTATTCTGTTTGTCTGTCTGTTTGTCTGTGTGTTTGTCTGTCTGTCTGTTTGTATGTTTGTCTGTCTGTTTGTCTATCTGTATGTCTATGAGTCTGTTTGTCTGTTTGTTTGTCTGTCTGTTAGTCTGTATGTCTGTGAGTCTTTCTGTTGGTCTGTATGTCTGTGAGTCTGTCGGTCTGTCTGTCTGTGAGTCTGTATGTTAGTCTGACTGTTTTTCTGACTGTTAGTTTGTATGTCTGTTAGCCTGTCTGTCTGTGTGTCTGTCTGTCAGTCTGTCTGCGAGTCTGTTTGTCTGTCTGTTTGTCTGTCTGTCTGTTTGTCTGTTTGTTTGTCTGTCTGTTTGTCTGTCTGTTTGTCTGTCTGTTTGTCTGCCTGTTAATTTCACAGTCCCAGTCCAAAAGAATGAAGTGAATTTACCTTCAGAAATTTAGAACAGAGACCAAAACGGAAATATGGATTTGCTTACGTGTCGAAAAAAAAGTTAAAAACTGAATTCCGCAAATTTTGAAAATAATAATTCTTTCTCACAAAAATAATATGTTTGATAATACTGTCTCCAAACGTTTTACAACTGGAACTTCCGTTTTCTAACCAATTTTCAAATCAAAAAAGAAAGGAATTTTTATAAGAAGAATTGAATTTTCAACCAAAAAGGATTTTTCAGTCGATAAAAAAAAGTCTGACCCAAAATTTTTAACAATTCAACATTGAAGAATCAATAAAAAAATCTATGTAATTTGAGGCAATTTTAAGCTATAAACAATAATTTAAATATCGAAATTTTTTCTTGAATAGTTTTTAGTATTCGCTCAAAAATTTGTTTTCAAAAATCGTGAAACAATTTTTCAGAAATCGAATGCAAATTTTGTTATTTATTATCTCGAAACTTGAATTTTTCTTACAATTTCTTTGAAATCCGGCGAAATCAAAGAAATTATTTCAGAAGCTTCCAAATTCCATTTTGAAATTTTGTGAGAATATTTAAAAAAATTCATTTTTAATATTCCTAGGAATTTAAATAAAATCTTTTCATTATTTCGAAACTTTTCAAAACGTTCAGAAAGCTTTCAAATTTTGTGTTTAGAATCTTCAAAAATGTACGTTTTAAATGTTGACCCAAAATTCAACTATTCCATGTTTGGTTTATAATTTCTTAATTTTAAGTAGTTAACATTTTTTTGTTTGTTAAAAATACATTTTTGTGGTTGAAGACCCACTACTTTATTAAAATTTCTTTTTTTTTTTTTTGAAATTTTTACCGCTATCATATTTTTGTGTTGAAAATTAAACTTTTTTGTTCGAAATTTATATCTTTGGGTTGAAAACTAAACTGTTCTGCCCGAAATTCATCTTTTCGGATTGAAAATTTAACATTTTGGCTGAGATTTTTTTCTTAATTGACTGCAAAATCTTCCTTGGTTGAAAATTCGATTCGTTTTTTAAAAATTCCTTTTCCTTTTGTTTGAAAATTGGGTTCGGAAATTTTTGAAATAAAGAATAATCTTTTTAAAATTGGGCCGAATTCAGTTTAAAAATTTTTTTCGACACTTAAGCAAATACAATTTAGTGTTTTGGTATTGTTAAAAATCTCTGAAGTTAGAATTTTAAAAAGAAAGTTTTGAAATTGTCACGACGAAAATCCTTTATATTCTACTTTTTTTTGTGTTGAAATAGTATTTTCAATTAACTTTTATAAACAAAGTGGTTGAGCCAAAACTTGAAGATTTCTTCTTTAATTCTCAATTTTTTAAATTGAAATAGCATATCGTTGGAATCGCTATAATTAGCAGATTTTGAATATTATATTTATCAATTACCAAGTGCTAATTTGAAAAAATGTTATATTCCGCATTCTATTTCTCATTAGGTACAAAGGACTCCCGCTGACCAGGCTCGACGGCAGCAGTTCGGCTAAGTGAGGAGAAGCCGTGTAGTGGGGGAACCGGTCGCATGTCCCATGGTGGAATTGTCATCTGCCCCAAAAATTCTGTCCTCTTCTAGGGTCGTTCACAAACCTGTTTTCCCATTTTGGGCTACTTTTGACTAAGAGAGAAGAGAGAGAGGAGAGAAGAGAGAGAGGAGAGAAGAAAGAAGAGATGAGAGAGATCAAAGAAAAGCGAATGGAGGAAGGAGAACAGAGAAGAGAGAAGAGAGGAGGAGGTTTGATTCATATGAGCGAGAGAAGAAGGAAGAGAAAAAAGGAATTTATAGCTCCAGAGATAGATTTGGAATGAAATAATAACAGGAAATGGAAGAGAATATAAATATCTATAAAAGGAACAGGAGAAAAAGTCATAAAACGAAATAGAAAAGCACAGGATTATTAGAAAATGAGAAGAGGAGAGAAGAAGGTGATACAGGAGATAGGTGATAGGAAGAGAGAAGAGGAGAGTAGGACATCAGAGAGGAGAGAAGAGAGAGGGGAAGAAAATAAGGGTGATGAGGATGGGTGAGGGGGAAGGAGTTACGGGAAGACGTATCAAGAAAAGAGGATAGGGGATGAAGGAGGTTGAAAGAGAAGGTATAGTGAAGGAGGGTAAATGGAGAAGGAAGGAGGAAGGAGAGCAAAGAGAAGAGCGAGCAGGGTGCAGGGTACAAAAAGGATAGAGGAGAGTGGAGAGGGGTGAGAGAAGAGAGGACGGACGACGGGAAAAGAGAATAGAGAATGGTGAAGTGTGGAGGTAGGAGGTAGGAGAACAGAGATAAAAAAGAGGAGGGTGGAGGAAGGAAAGAGGAGGTAGGAAACAGGATTGAAGAAGAATAATAGAGGAAAGTGGAGAGTGGAGAGAGGTCAGAGTAGAGAGGAGAGAGGTCAGAGAAGAATATAGAGAGGTGGATGAAAGAAGAGAGGAGACAAGGGAGTGGTGCGGGGGAGGTAAAATTTGTAGACCTTTTTTAAAACCTGACGTAGGATCCTGTCTTGTATGCCAAAAATTGTACAAACATTTTAGTATTATCATTAATATTCCATTTGAATAATGATAGAAATATCCGGTTTTTCTGAAATTTCTGGCTTTTTGTCCAATTTTCAATTGGGGTGAAGCAATAATTAATTTAAAAAATGACTTTCTGTTGCAACAGATAAATTCTCAAAAAAAATTTTTTTAACAAAAAGGAAAAAAGGTGTTTTATGGCCAGCCCTTTAACCTAGATTCAACCAATCTCATGGAAGATTAGATTAAGTTTGTCGCAAGCGAATAACGTTTGCTGAATTCGCTGCAAAAAGATTCTTTTTGAGACAAATAAAAATCCGCTTAACCTCAAATTCAATAGTAAATTCCATTTGTGTCAAGAAACCTCTTTTGTCACAAGAGAAAAATTTTCTGAGTGAGTTTGCTCTATTCATTCCCACCTATCTTTTCTCAGTTTAGAAAAGGGCATTAGGTAAATTAAAGCTAACGTTCCCAACATGAAAGGAACATAAACGTCTCCCATATCTGAAATCTTCTAATTAGCTCGCGTCGAAAACTTAGAAAGGTCCACCGCTGTGCAGAGTTGATAAGAGAAAAATGTAAATCAGCAACTATTCCAGATGGTGACTGTTTGCATAAAGGGCTATTAGTGCAATCGAGAAGATCACGATTATTCGTCTAGCCTGTTTGAATCTCCCGCGTGCAGGTCCTGCGCGGCCAATCCTGCGCGCTCTCACGCCCAGGTGGTCTTATGAAGCCACCTACAATTAATACCGCAAGAAGTCGCTGGTCGTTGGGAAGAGAGAGGTGTGTGGGTCTATAAGTATATCGTGAACTCGTATGGGGATTCTGCATCTAGATTCTACTAGATGGATTCCAGCTGCACGATAACGAGCAAGCAGACTGAAAGACCAGGGACAAGTTGTCCCTTCTCTATTTACATAGATGCATTAATTAGAATATTCTTGCTGAATGTATCACAATCAAGAGAGTGAATGTTGAAGAGTCGATTAAGGATAAATTAACTGAATTTGTCTCTTCAAATAGTGATATCATCTGCAACCACAGTAAGCTCCAAGAATAAATTTTATCTTAAAATTGGATAAAAACGCTGCAGCACGTTGATCTACTCAAAGATAAAATTTATCTGACGAAAGATAAAATTTATGTGGCGGAAGATAAAATTTATCTGGTGGAAGATACATTTTTTCTCACGAAAATATTTATGTCAAATGCATGAGCCTATGAAAACTGAAAAGAGCGGCTAGGTTCACCGAAATTCGGTGGGTGTAGATCCGAAATTTTCGGTGGGTCTGTGAAAACTGGAATGGACGGTTATGTTCACTGAAATCCTCGAGGTCTTATCAATAGGGTAGACTTATTGAACTCTTCGCGGATTAAAAAAAATCCATTTCCCCGCTGATTACAAACAACACTTCATTTAAATTATTTAAACCAAAAAAGCATTAATCTACACTTACAGGATATATCGGCTGCACTGAGGTTAGCTCATAGTGTTTGTTTACAAATTTAAAAGTCTTCATCAGAGTTGACAGAAACTAAAGGTTTGTCCAACAGAGATAAGGAATGAACTTGGCTGAGTGCCCTTGTCTTCCGATCGCAGAAGCTCTAACCAGCATGGGTTTAGAACCATGCTCTCAATTTTGGTATCTTTTCGTACTGCGCATGCGTCGCGTCAACAGCTAGATTGGCTACCGTTGGCGCGCTCATTTAAAATGATTTACTGTACGAGAAAATTGTTTGCAACAAAAAATACCTTCAAAATTATTAAAACTAATTCCTTGGTCACAAAATAGACTTGTGAAGTGAAACGTAAAATATTTATTTGATTTTCATTCCTGATAAATAAATAATCGATTTTAGATCTAAAGAAAGGAATACCTTTTTCACCACGAATATGAATTTAAAATCATCTTCAATATGTTTATGCACTTTACGATTATTATTTGTAGAGAATAATTATTAACAAAAACAAAACAAACTTAATCATGTCAAATAAGCGCGCCAAAGGTAACCAATCCAGTTGTTAACGCGAGGCATGCGCATTACGAAAAGATTCCAAAATTGAGAGTATGGTTCTAAACCCTGGCCGGTTAGAGCTTCTGCGATCGGAGGACAAGGACACTCTGCCAAGTTCGGTCCTTTACTTCTGTTCGACAAACCTTTAATTTCTGTCGACTCTGATGAAGACTTTTAAATTTGTAAACAAAGACTGTAAGCTAACCTAAGTGCAGCCTATATATCGTGTAAGGGTAGACTAATGGTTTGTTGGTTTGAATCATTTAAATAAAGTGTTGTTTGTAATCAGGAGAAATGGATTTTTAAAAAATCCGCGAAGAGTTCAGTAAGTCAGCCCTATTGATAAGACCCTCGTGTAATTTCCGGAGGTGATTTAACCAATGCATGCCGCCAGGATTTTCAAATTTCTCGAGGAAATACTCGAGTCAGGCAGTTGATCCTCGAGGATTTCAGTGAACAGAACCGTCCTTTCCAGCTTTCATAAACTCACCGAAAATTTTGGATCTACCCCCACCGAATTTCGGTAAACCTAGCCGCTCTTTTCAGTTTTCATAGGCTCACCCATTTGACATAAATAATTTCGTAGGGGAGAGTGGGGAGTTGTGGGCCGTCGGGAGTCGTGGGTCACCTCAATCTCCGCCATGTTGTGGATGGTAGGACTGCTTCAACCACTGCCAAAAGACTCTATTTGTGTGAACTAACTTTGTGAACTCGACTCATAGTCTCAACAAGCGTATTTAGTATTTTGACATACGTTGATTAAAGAAATCAAAATAAAAGTTTATGTACAACTCAAGTGGTTGATATTTGAAGTCCCGTTCTACAGCAGATTTCGAAGGCACGTTATTGTAAAATATTCCTTGAGCAATTGGCTTTAAATTCAATCAAACAATTTCGGTAACACATTCATTGTGTGTATGGCAATTCGGTCATTTCGTAAATGTCCGCTGTGGGGAGTTGTGGTCCACCATTAGTGGGGAGTCGTTCTTAATGCGTATTTCAATTTTTTAAGTGGAACTTCTTTTCCCTTGATCTGAAAAGTGATTTTAGAGTGAATTCAGAATGTCAATTGTGTTAGATATCATCGGTACCTTTACTTAATACATTAACGAGCTATCCTTTGAGCATATCAAATGTGACAACATGAGGACCGGATATGGCACTTGCATACATTGTGAATTAGAATAATTTTCTTTTGATCTTTTAAAAATCATTAATTTTCATTTACTGCAACTTTAATAAACATAAACCACTGGAATATGCCATTTTATTTTATTTTTTGCCATGGCCCACAACTCCCCAACAAAATCACAAATATCGATTTTTATAAGATTTACGTCATCCTAAATATTTCTCGCACATTAACGAATTTTATTAAGTGTGGTCTCCAGTTGATGTATTGAGAAGTTTAATACAAATACCAGTTCATACATTGACAACTTATCGATTTTCAGAGAAATTGTCTCTTGAAAACAAAGCGTGGCCCACAACTCCCCACTCTCCCCTGCTATGACATACATTATTCGTTGAGAATTCAAATTTTTTTGGTAGAAAATTCATCTTTTTGGTTGAAAAATGAATTTTAAACTAAAAACGTAAATATTTTTGGCTGAAAATTGATATTTTTTAAATTAAAAATTTAATCACTTGAGTAAAACTTGAACCTCAATGTTAAAAATATATTTGTTTGAGGGTTGATCTCTTTGATTCAAAATTTAAATATATTCCTGAAAATTATTTTTTTCATTTGAAATTAATTTGTTAACCTAGAAATGTAACTTTCCCGTTTTTTCTTGTTCAAATTTAATCTTTTATTTAAGTCAAAAATTAGTCTTTAGTGGTAGAAAACTAATCCTCTTGGTGGAAATTTTCTTTTTATTAAAACTGCAATTTTTTGGTCAAAAATTAACTTTTTTGTTGCGAACTAATATTTTCTTGTTGAAAATTATTATTTTTTGGTTGAAAATGTTGTATTTTGGCTTGAATGTTCAACAATTTCTTTGAATTTTTTTCCTGTCTTGGCTGAAAAATCTTTATTTGCT
>CAKNXH010060646.1:48179-59565 GCA_932178445.1 Andricus quercusramuli
TTTTTGGTAGAAAATTAATTTTCTTTGTTGAAAATTCGTTAAAGATTAAAAATTTAACTATTCTATTGAAAATTCTTTTTTTTTTGTAAAGATATCTCTTTTTTATTAGAAAATTTATTCTCTTTATTAAAAATTGAATTACTTGGTTGGAATCTAAAAAATCATTAATAAAAAATCATCTCATTGGCTGAAAATTAAAATATGTTGTTTGAAAAAGCTTTATTTTTTTATGAAAGTTAATTTTTTGAATTGAAAATTCAACTATTCCATTTTAGGTTGCAAATTAATCGTTTTTGGTCGAACTAATTAGTCAAAAACTCATTTTATTTGTTGGAAATTGAACTATTTTGTAAAAAATATATTTTTTTGCATTCAAATTATTATTATTATTATTTTTTGTTTTTTTGCTGAAAATTTAACTATTCGAGTTTTGGTTGAAAATTTAACTATTTTATTGAAAATTTGTTTTTTTTTTACGTTGTTGAAACGCTAACTACTCAATTTTTCGTTGAGAATTCGTGTTTTTGTGGAACATTTCAATTTTGTGTTGAAAATTCAACTATTTTTGGTTAAAGTTTTGGTTGAAAATTCAACTGTTTTGTTGCACATTCGCCTATTTCGACAGAAAAATTGTCCTTTTGGATTTAAAATTCACCGTTTAATCTTTTCTGTTTAAAATTCGATTATTTAGTTAAAAATTCATCTTTGTAGATTGCAAACTCAACAATTCAGTTGAAAAATCAACTTATTTGTTGACAATATCATTATTTCACTGCAAATAAATCTAAATTAGCTAAATTATATAAACAGCAACAAAATATTGAATTTCAAAAGTTTCATTAAATTGCTTTTAACCCTGAAAATGAGAGAAACTTTGAGTATTTTCTATTGTAGCGTCGTGATGTTTCACCGTGATAAAATGAACAATGTCCAAATAAACCTTTTTGTTCTATAAAATCCGATTTGAGGGGCGTAAGAGAAATTTCGCATATTACACTTTTTCAGTTCCACCGGACCAACTATTTCTACAATGTTTCGTGGAATGTATTATTTTTTTACTGTAAAAAAAAGTACCTGAAAAAATGTAGGGAACGGTGGGGAGTTGTGGGCCGTGGGGAGTCGTGGGCCACCTCAATCTCCGCCATGTTGTGGGTGGTAGGACTGCTTTGACCACTGCCAAAAGACTCTATTTGTGTGAACTAACTTTGTGAACTCGACTCATACTTTCAACACGCGTAGTTATTTTTTTGACATTGTTGATTAAAGAAATCAAAATAAAAGTTTTTGTACAACTCAAGTGGTTGATATTCTAAGTCCCGTGTACAGCATATTTCAAAGGTAAATTAGTGCAAAATATTCCTTGAGCAATTGGCTTTAAATTCAATCAAACAATTTCGGTAAAACATTCATTGTGTGTATGGCAATTCGGTCATTCCGTATATGTCGGCTGTGGGGAGTTGTGGTCCACCATTAGTGGGGAGTCGTTCTTAATGCGTATTTCAATTTTTTAAGTGAAACTTCTTTTCTCTTGTTCTGAAAAGTGAGTTTAAACATAAACTACTGGAATCTGCCATTTTCTTTTATTTTATGTCATGGCCCACAACTCCCCACCAAGATCACAAATATCGATTTTCATAAGATTTACGTCATCCTAAATATTTCTCGCGCATTAACGAATTTTATTAATTGTGGTCTCCAGTTGATGTATTGAGAAGTTTACTATAAATCACAGTTCATACATTGACCATTTATCGATGTTCATAGAAGTTACGTCTTGAAATTAAACGTGGCCCACAACTCCCCACTCTCCCCTATGTCTTTCCGAATTCTCTTTATCTATGTTTCTTTACAAATTCTGATTTTGGCTATTTTCAACGAATAGGCTAAATTTTGTTATAGAATTAACCAACAATATCTTTCCGATTACTTTTTTCTATGATGCCATGAAATTGATTGTTTCGTCTGTTTTAAAATGGATTTTGATGATACAGACCGAATTTGGGGTAACGGTATTGATGTGATAGGTGGACCTGTGAAAAATATTAATCAATTTTACCTAATTAGTAAAAAATTGAGATCAACAATTTTACAACAAGACTTTTTGATAAAATGAAAAATTCATGGGGTTTTTCCTTAAAAAAATTATGACGTCAATAAAAATGTTAGTTTTGATTTCAACAATAAAAAATAGGGAACATTTTGATATAAATACAGAAAAATATAAAAAATCTCTATTGAATTTGATTATGAAGGAAAGCTATTCACAGATACATTCTTTGAATATTGAGATTAAACAGTTCCTTCCTTTATCATTAGGGAATGTTTTGAAAGGGAAACTCAAAAAAATGCACTCAAAAATAATATTGAACATGATCGAAAATTTTTGAATATCCTTCATGAGCAAAGGGATGTACAAAAATTACATTCAAATCTTCACTCAGCTCTTTTTCATGATCAATCAGATCCCTGGTTTCTGAATATTTCTAATGTAATTATTCCACAGAGAGTTATTAACATTTTGAGATTAGGTGATGGTTTTAGCAACAAATTTAGTGAAAAAAATTATAATCAATTACTTGAAATCATTGAAGATATGGAATCCAATATTCAAAAAATACCAGAGAGTAAAATTGAAGAATTTAGATCAAATTTTATGGGTTTATCTAATGATTTTTAAAAATGATAATCCAAAAACTTTGTTAGAAAAGGAGCTTAATGAAGGTTTAGTTGTAACAAAAATCTTTTTAAAAAATCATCCTCAATTAATGATCACGAAATCTGATAAAGGAGGTATGACTGTGGCAATTAATAGGGATGCTTAATTGCTTATACTCAAACAATGTTGGATATTTTTAATGATGATGATAGTTTCCAATTGATGCCGAATAATCCTACAAAAATGCTTCAAAGAGGAACTTTTAAAATTTTAAATAGAATGAGAACGAATAAATATTTGGGTAATAATATTGAAAGATGTGATATTGATACTAGTAGTACTTTTCTACCCTTAGCCTATGGTCTTGTTAAAGCTCACAAAGATGATTATCCTCTAAGACCAGTTATTTCAACAATAGGTTCTCCGACTAGAAAATTGGAAGAATTATTGAGTCAAATTATTAAAAAATGAATAGCAATCTCAGATACATCAATTAAAAACAGTATCAATTTCTTAAAACTAATTCACAATGTAATAATACCGTTAGAACATATATTTGTATCTTTTGATGTAATAGCTATGTTTCCAAATATCCCTTACGAAAGAGTTGAATGGCCATACAAAAACGTTGGGAATTGATTGAAATTATTAACAAAATTCCGAAAAAAACATTTTCTTGATGCTATAAAATATGTAGTTCATTCGGTATTCTTCAAATTCAATAATGATTATTATAAACAAAAGTTTGGAAATCCTATTGGATCAGTCTTATCACCTATTTTAGCTGAAATTGTAATAGAGGACTTAGAGAATGAAGTTTTTCAAACAATTGATTTTAATATTGATTTCTATGCAAGATAAGTTGATGATTTAGTACATTTAACACTGTTGTTCTTCCATACTTTGAGAAAGTTTCGAAGATTTTGAAATCAATGTTAGGGAAATTAGGTTTACATACTATTTACAGAGTTCCCTTCAAGAGCAATATGATAGTAAAATTGGGAAAACATAGATATGAAAAGCTAGACAAAACATGTGTTATTTACAAAATAAACTGTAATGTTTGCAATGCAAGTTATATAGGGCAGACGAAAAAGGCACTTAGACTTAGAAAGGGTGAACACGAGAATAATTTTCATAGAAGCTCCAGGTATCACTCTGTTCTGTCTAAACATATGATTGCACATGGTCATGATTTTGATTTATTATTTACATGTGTTTGAACAAATTCTGTTGGATAATTATTTAAATATAAAGTTTTTTAAAAATAAATTCTATATTTGAACTGTGAAATAATTTATCTGATAATTTTAAAGCTGTATCAATAAGATTTTTTACTGTTGAAATTTTATGTTGTATTGGATGGTTTGGAATGAAATTTAAGTATCTGCCGGATAATTTCCATGTTACCATGTTCCATGTTACATGAACCATATAATTTTAATAATATCAAAATAAATTTAAGAAATTCATTACCTAATAATATATATACTAACATATTAGAAATGCAATCAAATAATTCAAAAAATAATTTAAAAGAAAAACAAAGATTAGATGGAAAACTACATAATTTAAGAATTAAAAGTAAAGTTCAAGTACCTTCTAATATAAATAAACATAAAGATACAAATAACTGTGAAGCTGAAGATCCTTGGATAATAAATTTTAGTAATGTTGATATTCCAGATAATGTTAATGACATTTTAAGGTTAGGGAATTAATGTATTTTCTCATTTTTAACAAACAAAAATGAAATAATCATAAATATGGTTGAAGATATAGAGTCAAATATTGGTTTAATTGAAAATATTGAAGATCGTGATTTATTAAGACATAGCATAATTAATACTGCACATATTTTTTTACTGAATAATCAAATTACAGAGGTTGATAGAATTTTAGCATAAACCATTAAGAAAACACAAACATTTATTGAAGCTAATAAACAATTACCAATAACTCATGCAGATAAAAGTAACATTACTGCAATACTAAAAAAGGAATCTTATTATAATAAAATGCAAGAATTATTAAATGACACACAAAACTTATGAAAAATTAAATGAAAATCCTGAAAAAGAATTAAAAAATAAAACACTTACACTATTAAATTCGTGGAGAATTAATGGATATTTAGGTAAAGAATTATTACGAAACGATATTTTTGTTCATGATACTAACATTCCTAGAATTTATGGGTTACCTTAAGTTCATAAAGATAATTGTCCACTTCGACCTGTAGTTTCATTAATAAACTCAGATACTTATAAAATGGCTAATATCAAGTTAAAAATTCTTTTGAATTTAAAAATAAAATAATTAATGAAACAATTCCTTATGCTCATATCATGTTTTCATTAGATGTTTCTTCATTATTCACAAATGTACCACTTGACTTAGTTATCAATAGTATATTAAGTAGATGGATTCATATAAAAAACTATACAGAATTACCTACAGAAAAATTTGAGGAAGGAATAAAATTTTCAATGGAACAAACAGTATTTAAATTTAATAACAATTTTTACAGACATTCTTTTGTAACACCTATGGGTTCTCCTATTTCTCCAACATCAGCTCATTTAGTAATGCAAGATTTAGAATAAAATGTAATTAAAAAGTAAAATTTTTCTTCACACACCTATTTTAGATACGTTGATGATACGTTCATTATATTACCTAAAGATAAACTATCGTATGTTTTAAATCAATTCAATTCTTATCCAAGGCTTAAATTTACACATGAAATTGAAAGTTATAATTCTATTTCGTTTTTAAATATTGAACTTATAAAAACTGATGCAGGTAATATCATCACTGATTGGTTTCGTAAGAATACTTATTCCGGCAGATATTTAAATTTTCTTTTAAACCATCCAATAAAACATAACATTTCAATAGTAAAAAATCTTATTAATACAAATTAGGTAAAGATTTATTAGACAATTTGCAACTCACTGATGTAGTATATAAAATTCAATGTTTGAATTGTGAAAAATGTTATGTGGTTCAAACTAGTAGATTACTTTCTGCAAGAATAAAAGAACATCATGATAATTTTAGACAAAATTCTAAAAACCATGAAGTCATAGCAACACATCAAGTAGAAACTGGACATTTGATTGATTGGGATAATGTTATTGTATTACACCATGAAACTAATATATTTAAAAGATTAATAGCAGAAATGTTTTTTATAAAGAAAAATAGTAATAATTGCTTGAATATAATTTCAGATCTTGATGATTATAGTCCAATATATAATATGATTTTGGATTCTCTAATTTAAAAAAATGGTAATTCTTCAAAAATTCTTAATTGATGATTTTTTTTTTTTTTTTAATATCACATTATAGGTTTATATATTCAACGAATTCGTAATAGTTATATTTCACATAACATTTTTTATAGATTGGTCAATAATGTTTAAATGTTTAACTCTCAAAATTTTTAAATATTGTGATTAGAGTTACATAGAAACTATGGAAACTTAGGTTATAATTCGTTGATACGTCATTGCTCATTCTATCCTTGTTAAGAATTCTCTTCCTCTCTGTCTCGAAACTATTGTAGCAAAAATGGAGCTAGAAAGTTTTAGAAGCTCGGATTTTTTAACTAAATTGACTAAATTATTAATTTTTAAAAAAGTACGAATTAAGAAGAGGATTGAACAAATTAAGTTTTTTAAAGAAGTGAACAAAAGTTTATACAGAAAATGAGACTTATAAGGTAAACTTTTATCAATTACAATTTCTAACCTAAAAATATTGTATCTATTTAAGTGATATTAATTATAATTAATAATGCTACATGTATTTATAGAGAAGAAGACGAGGAATAGAATTCTAGAAAATTAAAGATGTTTTGATGTATTTTGATGAACTTTGAAATGTAAACTAAACTTCAAGTCCTGATGAGGAAAACGGCTTAAGTTTTCGAAACGTCGACAGCAGAAATGAAGGATTAGAACAACTAATTCTACTTTTTGGTCTGAAGTATGTCAATTTTACCAACTACATATAATAATTTTTTATAAACTTATATTACTCAGATAAACAACATCGCTCTAACAACATTATTAATCTAACTAATGATTGAAATTTGTGAATACACGAGATAAAACAAATTATGGGTATCAAGCCTTCTGACTCGGATGAATGGCACTCAATTTTTCAGAGCTTGGAAGTGACATAATTAAAATTATTTTTTAGTGTTTATAACTTTAAACCCCTACTTGCTTTTGATATAAATTAAAAGCCTAACTTTCATACTGATTAATATAATTTGTACTCAAAAATACGCTTTTAAATTATTTATAAATCGAATTATTTGTCAAAGTGTTTCATGATTGGGACATATTTCATGATAGGTACTTTTACCGTATTATTAATTATTTGAATAATTTTTATCAGCAATTCGGAGGCAACTAAGAATGCCTTTTCGAGTACTATTTCCTACAATACTGTGCAAAGTTATGATAATTATTAATCATTCAAACGATTTTCCTAAACATATTCAGAGTATTTTACTGAACCCTAGCTCTGGTAGGAACATATTGTTGTGACTTCGGAGCGAACCAAAAGGTTCATACAAACTGAAATTTCACATCTTCGTGAAGCTTGTGGAAAAAATCATTACGAGGAGCAAACAATGTTTGCAAAACAGAAAACTGACCCTTAACTAAAATTATCAACCCCATTCTCACCATTCACCATGACATTGTTGTCGGCACGGCGGGAATTTCAATTTGCTTCTAAACGACTCCGTGAAAAGGGGGAATAGAATAACGAGAGTAAAAGGGGAAAAAGGGGAAAAAAGGAAAAGAAACGAGATAGAGGTATGTTGTAGGTACTTGTAGCAACTGGTAAGCGTAACCGCCTTGTCTACGCGTTTCCCATTCGTGTCGGTAATGAACATAGTTCGCAAAAGACTCGCGTGTACCATAATGCCACTTTCGTTACATAATTATGCCCTGTAACGACAAATTATGATCATTTTTTTTCCGATGCAAGGCAGACATAGAATCCGGGACGATTCGTCTAGGTGACGTAAACATAATAAATGTCGACCATTGCTCAATCTTTCTTTCTTTCTTTCTGTGGGAAATTTATCCCATGCGAATGCGAAGGAGCAATTAACTGGTTAATGTTAGAACGAGTTGCGGCTTTCTGATTCGAGATTGCCCGAGAAATTTATTACTTCATCTTCATTTGTCCTTCTTACAGTTAGTTTGTTTTATAGCCAATCCCATTTTCATTGAGAACGTTATTATCTGGGATTGTATTTTTTAAAAGGCAAACAAATAATGAAATTCTTCACTACAATTACAGTAGTCAAGACTGTAATATGAATGAAAAAATATATGATATATAATATAATTATTATTAAATTATTGAATATATACATATGAAAATTTTATTTTTCCCCTCAAGAGAGGGAAAGAAAGAAATATCTTTAATGATAATAATAAATAAATCTTGGGGGAAAAATAATATTTTTTACCGAAAAAGTTGCATTAACCAGGGTGTCTAGTGTCCTGGAAATCCTTGAAAACCTGGAAAAGTCAACTACAATTACAGTGTTGGCGACTGTAATTGTAGTAAAGAATTTTATCATTTGGTTGCAAATTCAAAAATTGTTATTAAAAATTTGAATATTATGCTGTAAATTCTTTTTTTCATTCAAAATTAATTTGTTAAATTACAAATTTACCTTTCCCATTTTTTACTGCAATTTTTTTGTTAAAAATAAACTTTGTTGTTGAAAATTAATATTTTCTGGTTGAAAATGCTGTCTTTTGGCTTGAATATTTAAGAATTTCCTTGACATGTTTTCCTGTCTTGGCTGAAAAATCTTTATTTGTTGAAAATTCGTCTTTTTGATTAGATAATCCGTCTCTGGTAGAAAATTAGTAATTTCGGATTGAAAATTCAACTGTTTTGTAGAAAAAAAATTTTTTTCGTTAAAAAAAAATAAAATTATTTGTTTGTAAATTTGTCTTTTTTGGTAGAAAATTAATTTTCTTTGTTAAAAATCCATCGTTTTTGTTAAGATCGTTAAGTTAAAAATTTAACTATTTTATTGAAAATTTGTTTTTGTTGTTGTTATAAATACATTACCTTTTTATTCGAAAATTTATTCTTTCTATTAAAAACTCAACTACTTGGCTGGGATCTAAAAAAACTTTAATAAAAAATCATCTTATTGGCTGAGAAGTGAATTATTTTGTTGAAAAAACGAAAATTCAAATATCAAATTTTTCATTAAAAAATAATCTTTTGTGGTTCAAAATTCAACCTTCTCGTTGAACGTAGAACTAATTTGTTAAAAATGTATTTTATTTGTTGAAAATTTAACTATTATGCCAAAAATAATTTTTTTTGCATTTTTTTTGTGTGAAAATTTAACTATTCCAGTTTTGGTTGAAAATTCATATTTTTTCAGTAAATTTATCTTTTTTGGTAGAAATAAAAAATCTTCCTAATCAAAAATTCAACTACTTGATTGAAAAATAAACTACTTTTCTTCAAATTTATTATATTGGTTGAAGATTTAACTATTTCGTTGAAAATCCTTTTTTTCCACGAAAATTAATTTCTTTAACTGAAAATTCAACTATTCCATTTTTGCATGAAAATTTGTCGTCTTAAGTAGAAAATTCAACTATCCGGTTGAAAATCTATGTTATTATTTATTTGAAAATTGTTTTTTTTTTTTGTTGAAAATTGGTCATTTTTTGGTAGAAAATTAATTTTCTTTGTTGAAAATTTGTCGATTTGGTAAAGAATTAAAAATTGAATTAAATTAATTAATAATTTATATTAATAATTAAATCAATTTATTATGTATAAAAAAAATATTTTGGTTGAAAAATCATTTTTTGGTTGACAATTCATCTATGTGGTAGAAAATTCACTTTTTTTAGAAAATTATTCTTCTTGCTTGAAAATTTATCTATTTTGGTTAAAAATTAATTTCTTCGCTTGAAAATTAAACTATTTTGTTTAATTTTGTTCTTTGAATATTAATTTTTTTAACTGAAAGCTGAAGTATATACCACACTTTTCAGCTGAAAACTGTATTTTTTTTTAGTGGAAAATTTGTCTTTTCGGTAGAAAATTATTCTTCTTTCTTGAAAATTCATCAATTTTTGTTAAAAACTAATTTTTTCGGGTGAAAATAAAAATATTCAGTTAAAACTTCGTTTTTTATGTTAAACATTAATTAAATTGAAATTTATGTATTCCACTTTGGGTCGAAAATTTATGTTTTTTAATTGAAAAATCAACCATTTGGTTTAAAATTCATATTTTTTAATGGAAATTCGTCTCTTTCAATTGAAAATTAATAATCCAAAAGGACAAATTTTCAAGATGAAGAAAACAATTAAATTTTCAACGAAAAAGTAAAATTTTCAACAAAATAATTGAATTTTCGAACGAAAAAGATAAATTAAAAAAAAAAGTGTTCAATTTTTCACAAAATAATTAAAATTTCCAAAAAATGAATTTTGAACCTACTCTCAGGAAATTACAATTAAAATATTAATTTTCTACCAAAAGACGAATTTTCAACAAAGCACAAGAATTTCCAAAGGAAAAAATGAATTTGTTACAAAAATGACTGATTTAAAAAATTGTTCAATTTAATCAAAAATTTACATTTCCAACCAAAAATAATAATTTTCTACGTAAAATAAATTTCCAACAAAATACATGCTTATAAAGCATAAATTTTGAAATAAAAATCGAATAGTCAAATTCGCGACTAAAAAATTAATTGTTAACAAACTAGTTTAACTTTACAACCAAGTATTAACATTTTCAACGAGAAAAAATAAATTTTCTACCGAAAAGATTCATATTTGATAGGATAGGATAGGATAGGATAGAATAGGATAGGATAGGATAGGAGAGGATAGGATAGGATAGGATAGGATAGGATAGGATAGGATAGGATAGTATAGGATAGGATAGGATAGGATCGGATAGGATAGGATAGGATAGGATAGGATTGGATAGGATAGGATAGGATAGGATAGGATAGGATAGGAAAGGATGGGATAGTATAGTATAGGATAGTATAGGATAGGGTAGGATAGGATAGGAAAGGATAGGATAGGATAGGATAGGGTAGGATAGGATAGGATAGGATAGGATGGGATAGGAAAGGATAGACTATGATATGCTAGGATAGGATAGGCTATGATATGCTAGGATAAGGTAGAATAGGATATGATATGATATGATAGGGTAGGATAGGCTATGCTATGCTATGCTATGCTATGCTATGCTATGCTAGGATAGGATATGATAGGATAGGTTATGCTATGCTAGGATAGGGTAGGATATGATATGATATGATATGCTAGGATAGGATAGGATAGGCTATGCTATGCTAAGATGTGATAGGATAGGATAGGATAGGCTATGCTATGCTAGGATAGGATAGGATGTGATATGATAGGATAGGATAGGCTATGCTATGCTATGCTATGCTATGCTAGGATAGGATAGGCTATGCTATGCTAGGATAGGATAGGATATGATATGATACGATAGGATAGGATATGATAGGGTATGCTATGCTATGCTAGGATAGGATAGGATAGGATAGGCTATGCTATGCTAGGATAGGATATGATATGATATGATAGGATAGGCTATGCTATGCTCTGCTATGCTAGGATAGGATAGGATAGGATAGGATAGGATAGGATAGGATAGGATA
>CAKNXH010060648.1:7867-48881 GCA_932178445.1 Andricus quercusramuli
TATATAGGCTTACTATAATTTATATTTTTAAGACACATATATACTGCAAATTTATATAAAAACTAACGAACCATGTTATTTTATTTCTTATCCATGATAGTCACATGTATGGATGAAATTGATCAATATTATGTATGGACAAATGAAAAAAAAATCAACTGAAACGAATAATCTTCTATTGTTGGAAAGAAGTTGTCTACTTCTTTTGTTAATTTCAATACCAATGTATCGTAAGTGGCGATGTGGCGTCATTTTGCAACCGTAACTCTTATCAATCATCCTGTCTTGAGCTTCTTCATTTATTTTCTCAAATTATATTTGGATAGAATGTTTTTTCTTTCTAGAATAACAAATTTTGTTTCTTTCAAAATTGAAGTATTTATTTAAAAATTCGTCTCTCTGGTTTTAAAAATAATCTGCTTTGGTTCAGAATTCCACTATTTTTTTGAAAATTCGTAAATAAAAGACATTTCAGCTACACTTGAGCCTTCCAATTCAAAAAGACGCAAACTGAGTTTTGAAATTTTGCTAAAAACTACTTCGATATTAATACGTTATCCTATAGTATAATTCAAAATATAAAAAAAAATTTGATCATGGAAATGGTTGCACGAGTAGTTTCACTTCCTGACATTAATGTGTCGATTTTCGAACATTTCCAAAAAAAAGCATTTTAAGAATTTTGAAAGGTTTCAAGATAATAAAAAAAATTCATCAAAATTCCTGAGGAAATTAAAACTCATTCTTTATTTTGAAACAGTTATTTCAAGAGAAAATTGACAAAAATATTAAAACATCTTAAATTATTTCTGAACTTTCAAAAAAGGATGCTGACGATATTAAAGCAAAATTTTTTAATTAGCAACATTACAAAGTTTTATAAAAATTTCGTGTAAGTTCAAAACTTCTACAATTTTAATTATTTTTTTCAAATGCAACAATATCCAGTTAAGGTTATGTTTTGTGGGCCAGACGAATATCAAAAATGTCTCGTATCGTCACTAAAATTAAAAAAACCCAATATAACCATTTTTAAATTGAGCAAGCACAGTAATAGTGTAAATGCATAATGACTTATTATTCATAAATCCAACATAATCTAGTGCATTATTGAATCGATTATAAGTAACTAACTTTCCCGTTCCTATTTTTCTTAACAATATTAAATTGCATAAAAAGGTTGTGTAATTGAATATTGGTTATTAGTCGTATGATAGAAGTTTATTTTTTCTTTAAAATACCTCTATTATAATTATATAATTTTTTTAAATGCTTGTCAAACTGAGAAAATGAGGATTGAAATATGAACATTTGTGAATATCCGCGAAGAAAGGATGAGGAAAAAAATTAATGTTCAGTTTTTCACACCTGTCTATAGTTTCTTATTTGCTCTTCAATAATAGACAATATTATTCCTATATCTGACAAATTTTAATTTTTTGTTCAATTGCAAAGTGGGGCCACTCTTATGGAGTTCCTGTGTTGGACCGCCTCTTCAATTGACCCTCCTGTGAAGCGGAAAGCACACAATTTTGCATTGTGAATAAGCGCACGTATCCGTATGGTTCATTCATATTCACGGGGCTTTAGCAAGCTAGCGTCAGGTTTTTCTTGGACAATTATTCTAATACTTATAAAAACAAGTGATTTCATGTGAAATATCTTTTTTGCTTGTCTTTGATTATGAAATAGAATTAAAAATCGTCTAACACAAGCGGCTGCAGATTGCACAAGAAGGCTGCAGAATGCATGAAAGTTCAGCGTTACGAACTTTTCGACGCCTTCTGCGCCATGCTGTGCGAGAATAACAGCGATTAAAATGGAGGCCTATGTTTGATCGAGAATCTTGTGCGTCATGAATTATGTGCTGTGCAAATGTGTGCGCTTCCCGCTTAAAACGAAGTTACCGCGCATTAGGTCCCTTTCATCGCTCAGAATTTATAATATATCCCCAAGATATCAAATTAATTCTTTTACAATAACTCTTAAAAAAAACATTGAGGTTCCGTCAGATCACTCATTGTTATCATTGGATGTAATTTCTATGTTCGACAGTATTCCGTTGGATCTTGCTTTGGACTGCATAGAAGAGAAATTGAATTTATACCAAAATTTAACTAGGATAACAAAAAATGAAATTGTAGTAGCTACACGGATTGTATTTAACCAAAACATATGTATTTAGTTATTGTTGTTGTTTCAACTTTCTTTATATAACTTTTGTTTCATTTAATTGAATTTTATAAAATTATTTTGTTCAGATCTTGAGAATGGCTCAAAGCCGAGCCGAAACGAAACATATATCATATTAAAATGTTGCCACCATAATTGAAATCTGTTGTTTTTTATAAGACTGTAAAGACCATACAATTTTTTTATTTGGATTTGATCGACAACAGCCTGAGAACGGAGTTTGGTTTTGGTTACCTCCAAACGAATATTATTGGTTTTAAAATAACACCTGTTTTTTGTAAAAATTAAAAAAATATATATTCAGTGGTCGCTCGAAAAAAGTTTTTGTTCTAAGTACAATTGAACACTCACAAACTTGGAACGATAAACAATAAATAATGTTGTAGTTTAAATGCGCAAAATTGTACAATTTCAAATAAGGAGCCTCTAACATTAAGGAATTTGAAATCGTTTTGCAAAATTAATTTTTTTTTATTAAATGCTGTAAAAACATAAAAAGGACAATTTTTTAACTATGCGTTCAATTAAAAAATTTAGAATCGTGCATTTTACGTTTTTCATCTATGTAGGTTTTATTTCATTCTTCCGGACACTATAAATTTTACAAATTTGTAGCGTAATGAAGTCTGGCTCATGGGACAGAATTAGACTTCAACGTCTTGAAGATAAACTCAAGACGAAATATTTTCAAATCCGCGGCGGAATAAACTTGAACCCAGACAAGGTGAAGGTTTGCGAAATGAGTCAATTTAGGAATACAGGGTTATTATATAATACACTCTTTATTTCATAGCTACATTTTTAGAAGCTCCCGCATTTGCCCGTACCTCCATACGATTGTGCTTCAGTGCATCCCGACCGGAGAAAGCCACTTGTGGAAAAAACCTTCAGGAGGAGCCAAATCTCTTACAAACTATTTGACTCATCAGAGCCATGATCCAAACTAGATATTTATGCCTAAGGTAGACTATGTTATTCATACTAATTATTGTGAAGATTTCATTCCAACATTTAATGATGGGCAGTGGAAAATTTCCAATGCATCCTAGGGCGGAGAAATTTCATAACTACATGTGTTACTGTGGATTCAAAACCGAGTAGTTAATTTCTGTCAGCCTAAGAGCGGCAAATTTCTGTGAGCCTAGGGGCGGCAAATACCTAAACACGCCACCGATAATTGGGCTGCTCCTGCGCCCTTTCTGTAAGAAAAAATTTGAAATTTTATCATTCTGACCATCAACAGGTACGTAATTAAAAACTACTAAGTAAATTATTCTACACTGGTGGTGCAAAATATAAATTTTGAATGTTTTAATTGTAACCCAAATATTAGTCCAAAAAACCTTAATCTTAATGATTTGAAAAAGGTTAAATATTAACACGTGGTTTTCTTTAAGAAAAATTTTATATTAAATTTACCTAGGACGAAAACAAAAAATATTTTTCAGAGCCCCGAAGTAATCCTTACTGAAAAAAATCTGGACACTCTATGCACATATTTATAACATATTTATATTAGAGTGTATTTTAGTTTTAACATTACCTTCGTCATTTCGAGGGAGTAGCTTCGGCACGAGCCACATGCCTCTCCAATATGTTGCATGACCATCATGTTTCCACAGACCTTTCCAAGATGTTGCATGCTCATCACGTAGCCACCGAAGCCTTGGATGATCTTCTACGGTGCGTTTCATCAATATATCGTCTTCTACGGGTGAATATGGACCTGATCGTGTGACCATTACAGAGTCTATCAGTACTGCAACCCATGTCACACTGTTAATATCCTCTCCACCGTTATTTGTAATAACTGGATGAACAATAAAATCCCCTTCATCATAGTAGACTGGCGTTATTCGATAGTATTCTATAAAAAAATATAGTCACCAGTTATTTTAACGATGCAAAATTCCTTTATTTGGAACTACTAAGTTGTATAAGTTGTGAGTCTACTAATAATTGACCAATGAATTAAATTTTCTTATTATTTTCTGAATCATAAGAATTGTTTCGTAGTTCCAAGAAATTATGCACAGTAAAAAGAGTTGCGTCGAATCCATACAGACTGTGTTATGTTACAGTATTTGTACCCCCTTGCTCCTTGTGAATAACAAAGTTATACAAATTGTCAATTTGTATTTCTGTAGATACAGTATACAATTGTAATTCAATTTATATATTTTTATTTCCGAGTCTCTTATTACTTAATCGTTTATTTTTAAATTGAATTTCCGAATCGAAATCCGTAATAATTGAACAATTATTTACATTTATAAAGGTTAAAAATTAAAATAATCATGATTTAGGCTTCATAAATGGCCAGAGTAGGCATTACAAGAAATTATTCTTTTTGTAAATTCCTGCAATTCCAGTTTAAAGTTTTGAAATTTGACTAGTTTTGATTTTGAAAATTTGGAACTTCTCAAATTTGCAAATGAGCCCTTTTCACTACTCAAAAGTCGCTAATGCTAAATTTATTATTATTTCTGTAATTTTTTCATTTGTTCGGCACTTAGTGAAATTTTTTAGTTATGCAGTTGTGTAATACAATTTTAAGTTCCTCAATATTTGAAGCTCCTAAATTTATAATGTACAAGGTCTAGCATTTAAAGTAAAAAGTTATTCAATATATATTATTTTCAGTTTGTAGATGACCAATTTGAAAAATGTCAAGTTTAACACTGTCAGTTTCGAATAAATTATTTCAGACATTTGAAAGGTACTATGACATAACGGCCTAATCTACATTTTTGCGATTCTACAGAAGAGAATAAAAACGTTTTCAAAAATCGAATTTTCAATTAAAGGAAAAAGGAAAATGCTTTTCGAGAAAATTGAATGAGAATTTTTTTTCATTTTAGGTGCACGCCTTTTCAACTATAGACAATTATAAAACATCCAATTTTCGATTTTGAAAATGTACAAATTCTCTTTTGAGCTATTTAGTCACTAAATTGATAAAAAAATGTCGATAATTGAAATCAATAAAAAATTTTTAATATAACTTTTCTTGGAAGATTTTGTAACTCCTTAAACTTTGAGATAAAATTTATTCAGCGGTTAAAACTGTTTCTGCCTATTTTAACAGAAAAAAACATTTATTCCATTTACAAATAATCACGTCAAGTAATTTTTTATTAAAGTCTCACAACATGATGAAAAATAACATGAACCAATAATTGCTTTTTTTTGAATGAATAATGTTTTTTGTATTCAAATTACTGCATTCGTTATATAATACTTTTATTTTATCTGTAACTATTCTTTAATTGAATGTTGGATTGTGATTTTTTCCACTTTTTTGAATTCTTGCAATAAACAGATTTTTAATATATATGTCTATACAGTTTGTGTATAACAATGCATATTATTCAATAATAGATTTTTTATTTTAGATATACCACTGACGGATAGTATCAAAAAAATTAACCGGATGACCTATTGAATATTAGTAATTTGGTCATGTGTTTATTGCATTATCACATGAGAGGAATATGTAAAATAAAGTTCAAAGATTTCAGGAATTTGATATTTGGGACGCTATATTTCATTTCAACCATCAAACAATGGAAAATCTTCATGCGCATATGGATTAATAGTTTTTCCTGCGAGTACGCGAAAATCCTAAACATCGCTTTTGTGAAATATTAAATTAATAAATGGTTAAGTGTTTTTTACTTTCCGTCGGTAGTTTCACTCTCAAATATCGGATAGCAGAAATTATGGTAAAAAAACAAGTTTCCTGTGTTCACTAATCTCAAGTTTGTGTAATTATATATACTATTTTTTTTAATACCATTAAGCCATTTCGCTTTCGGGTAGGCGTGACTCTACCCGATTCGGGTATTGTTTCTATGGTATCGCCGTTGGCGTTTATGAAAATTGAGTTATTTAGAAAATTGATTATTTAAGTTATTTTAGTGCTAAGATTTATTGTTAGAACTTGTACTTGGGTTGGTGGGGTTTCGGCTCTTCATCCTTTTGTAAAGCAATTTCTCATTATCATTCATTGGTCTAATGTCTATAGGACCACGTCTATTACCATAGACTATACGAAACTTGGGATGAGTTCTTCTAGGATCATTTACGGTCACTATTTGTCCTACATCATATTGACTCACATAACGGATACCTCTCCATACTTCTGGATCAGCCGGTGGTCCTGTGGAAAATAATATATCGATTTTTATTATAGCACTAGAAACAAGCAGGCGCGCCACACGGAATTTTTTTTGTTGCCTTTCGCAATTTTCAAATCAAAATATAAAATTAATATTAATACAAAGTGTTTGTATTTCATAGTGCCTACTATCTGAAATAATAGAAAAACGAGAATTATTTCCTGGATATACCATTATACCATCAAGCCATTTCCCTTTCGGCGAGCCTCTAGGGGTATGCGTGACACTACCCGATTCGGGTAGTGTTTCTAGGTGGATAGTTTCTTGTAGTAAATAACTACAAGTGTGGGCTCACCACACCCACGACCGCCAACAGCAATGCAGTAGTATTATTCTCGAACGGTCACCCATCCAAGTACTAACCGCGCCCAACACTGCTTAACTTCAGTGATCTAACGGGAACTGGTGTTTCCAGCGTGGTATGGCCATTTGATAATTGATAAAAATATAAATCCCCACTTCAGAATTGATATATAATATTTCTGCACGCTACATATACATCCAAACCGTTATGTTTTGGTTGAAAAATAAAATTTCAGGTGAAAAACAATTTTAATCATAAATAATATGATTATGAATATTTGCTGATATATGTATATGATCTGCTATGAGAATTAGTCATTTTTGCCCCCTTCATTAAATTTTGTATTACGCTTCAACCTCAAGCTAAAGTAATGAACGTATATGACTGTGGCAATGACTGTCTCAACCACTGTAAACAACAAAGGTTGAAAAATGGTTGTGGGCAATCATTTCTTTCCAGGACAATACATATATATCAAAAGACATACAGTTTTCTGAATACATTTTTTTCTGTGTCCGTTTACAAGAAATGTTGAAGGAGCGATTCTGTGATAACATAGATTTAAGTATGGAAAAGCACGATTTGTGTCATTCATTATTCATGATATACCCTGGCGGACCGAACGAACGGAGCGGATACGCTACAGCGTATCCTCATAGTATCCACATCGTATCCTCTCCGTATCATGCAAGAAAAACTCATTAAAAAAGAAAGATTAACATTTCACTTGTTGAAATTCGGATTCTACGTGAAATTTTGAGTTGAAAGGTCACAGAGTAATTGCAATAGTTTTTCTTGCAACATTAAAAACTTTTAATAAATATAATACTTATCGATGACGTGCGCTGAAGGCGACTTCAAACGCATCGTCATTCAGTAGCAGTTCATAGGCTTTATCCGTCGACGATGCGTTTGAAGTCGCCTTCAGCCCACGTTATCGATAAGTATTATATTTTTTAAAAGTTTTTAATGTTGCAAGAAAAACTATTGCGATTACTCCGTGACCTTTTAACGCAAAATTTCACGTAGAATCCGAATTTCAAAAAGTGAAATGTATATCTTCCTATTTCAATGAGTTTTTCTTGCATGATACGGAGAGGATACGATGTGGATACTATGAGGATACGCTGTAGCGTATCCGCTCCGTTCGTTCGGCCCGCCAGGGTAGTGAATGAAGAAATTCATCAAATCTGTTTTATTTTGATAAGTTCGGTCCGCCATTTTGGATGAATCAAAGCTTGGAATGTCCTCTTTAAAACGAAATCAAGAACATAATGAAATATTCACTTTTTCTCCTACTATAATGAAAAAAGTGGACGCGTGCCCAAGATGAAAATCGATTCGTCGAGCGGCGGTAGCACTGATATATATATATATATATATATATATATATATATATATATATATATAATACACTGGATGCAGGGATCTGTGCCTACTTGAAGGCGTCGGTGCCGCCATTTAATAGGGTTGTTTTGGTTCGGGACCATTCGGGACAGATCGGGATATGAGGGAGTTTCAAATTTAATATGGAAGAGAACTCAAAAATATGAATAAAATTCATGTAAATCTCCATAAAAAGTAAGCACATAAATAAAAATAATCAAACAGTACAAAAAAAGGAGAGTCGATGGTATTTCAAATTGGTGGAATATACATTCATAGGTTATGTCACTAGTGTCAAAGTTGTGTCAAAGGTGCTAATGTTATGATGAGGATGTCGAGATTTCCAATTATATTTTTATATTAACGAAATTGTCGAGAATGAGTGAATATTGTTTTTACTGTGGAAAAAGTGAACAATGCAGCGGATTGAGGTATTTTCACAAGTAAGTAAAAGACCTTCAAGATTATAAAGTTTGAGGATAGATTTGTCTTTTGTTTACACAGTACTATTTCCATATAATTATTTCATATTTCTAGCTCTTCTTTTAATGAATCAAATATAGTGTCTGCTGCGATAACGTCAAAATACGTGGATCGGAACAATCCTTTCGCAAGTAAGCCAAATTTTGAATGAGTAAACAAAAATTTAATAAATGTGCAATACATTTTTTCGATTAAAAATTCATTTTTTTTTTAATGAAAACTTATTTGTTTTAATTGAGAAATCTTGTTTTTTTTTAATTCAACCATTCCAGTTGAATATTCATCATTTTAGCTGGAACTCACTTTTTTAATTAATTTAGAGACTATTTCATTTTTTCCATTTTTCTTCACTGAAGCATGCATACTAGGCCCTCATTTTTCACTTTTCGATTTTCTCTGCTCTCACCCCCCATTTTTGTTCGAATGCCCAAAAAACAATCTTCAAATTTGAGCAAAATCGGTAAATATTCAGGGGTGCTGCTAAGACCATGAAGTTTTCCATTGATTTAAAATGGGAATAAGTCAGTTTTTTGTAAATCTTATATTTAAACGCGATGATATGTTACAAATAATTCCGTGTTTCAGTATATTGTTCAGAATTCGTCATAGAATAAGAATCAATCATAAATTGTGAGGTTGAATAATTTTAAGCCACTCTTGTGGGTCCCCGAAGAAAACCCCATTAGTGACAAATTTTAATTGTACGTAAAACTGCAGTTTATTGAGGCTTTTTAAAAGTTAAGAAAAAAAAATCATTAATCGGTAAGTTAAAAGTACCCAGTCATTTGCCAACTAATATTTAATTGTGTAAACAATTTTAATTTGTTTAAATATTTGGTTTTTCCATTTAACTCGCGAAATAAACGTATTTTCTAGACTATGAGTTATTCATTCTATAATAACAATACAATAATTTGTTTAAATAATTTCGCATTATTCAGATAATACGTATATGTTCAAGTATATGTTCGACCTAAAAAAAGCAGGAGAAACATTTTATCTTACTAAATTTTCGACAAATTTTCATATTTTTAAGTACAAGTTTATTCATTATGAATAATCGTAGATATTTGAACAAATTTAAATCGTTTAAACAATTTTTTTGTTCACATATTTTATTTTTGCTATTTTCCGAAAGATTGAAATATTTGTATGTTCTACTTTGCTTTTCAAGAATACTCTTGAATGTTTAAACAAATTTAATTTGTTTAAACAATTGAATATTAGTTAACAAATGACTGGGTACTTTCAAGTTACCGATTAATGATTTTTTTCAACTTTTTAAAAGCGTCAATAAACCACAATAATACTAAAATTCAAATTTGGCACTCATGGGATTTTCTTTGCGGACCCATAAGAGTGGCTTAAAATTATTCAACCTCAAAATTTGTTATTCGTTCTTATTTTTTAACAAATTCTGAACAATATACTAAAACACGGAATTATTTGTAACATATTGTCGCATATAAATATAAGATTTACAAAAAGCTGACTTTTTCCAATGTTAAATCAATGGGAAACTTCATTGTCTCTGCGGCACCCCTTAATATTAATCGATTTTGCTGAAATTTTGAGATTTTGTTTTTGGCATTCGAATAAAACTGGTGAGTGAGAGTAGAGAAATTTTAAGAAAAAAAATCCGCCAAGTATAATAATAAGAACCACCCTAATGCATACCGTAGAATTTGATCAAAAACATTTGTCACAAACATTTCAATTAATTACATTATTGTAGAAGAGGGTTAGTGAACATGAATAAACTTTGATTATACAGATTATAGACAATAATAAATTATATAACCTTGAAGTAAATAATCAATTTATGTTGCTCAGAAAAAAAAATGCAATCTTTATGTTGTGTAATATTGTAAAATAAATTAATTAGTTCACAACTTAACTTCAATAAACAATTGTTTTTTTTTAAACATTCAAATAATTTCTACTTTATATTTTTTAGAAAATTTGAATTATTATTAGTCTTTAAACCTAACTTCTGACAAAATTATTGGGTTCACCAAGAATCGAACTTTTGAGAAGGACAACAGGATCTACGGCTCAATGTCTCTGTTTATTAAATATTTAAAGTACATTTGGAAATAATGTGAACTTAAAACAGTCAAATTGCGAAAAAAATTGCACAAGATGGCTTAAAAAGAAGTATGTTCCTTAAAAAATATATTTATCCGCTTCTTTATACTACCAGAACAAACATGTTTCAAAGCCTTTTATGCGCCATCATTAAGGAAATTGTAAGCGGAAGCCAATAGAGAATATTTGTATGTTATGCTAATAATAATGAAAAAGTATAATTGAATTGGAAGTCAATGATTAAAGAAATATTAACATTTATTCATCTTTGATATTTCTGAGAACCTATTGAACGTTCAAAAAATAAATAAAGCTTTCATTAACATCTCAATCAAATAGTCATCAGAAATCACTGGTAAAACAGTTGAAAATATTTGATGAAATGAAAATCAAGAAAGCTTCAAGTTCAATCTATGATAAAATCTTATCATTCTGCAATATTTCTCCTCAAATCCAGTAAGAGATACAAATTCTTCTCTAAAATTCTTCTTAATCAATATATACAATAATTTAATTTTTATTATTTTCAATATGTTCACTGGTTTTAATTTGTTTATTTACCATCGTACATAAAACAAATTTATTTCAAATCAGTGTATTCAGTGAAATTTCTGAATAGTTTAAATGTAATATAATTATAGTTTTGTATACACAGTATACTTATTCAATGATATAGTCATTAAGGTATTCCATGAGTCTTCCTTAGACCACCACATTGCAGGTATCAAGGGTGATGCTTTCATTTATGGAAAGTCTTTGATTATTGTGATCAAATCATTACATGAAACATATACCTCTGCAACCATTCTTTTGGTATGTACCAGGATGCCATCATTTAAATTTTTATTCTATATAAATTATTTTCAATTAATAGTATATTGTGCTACAAGTTGAAAAAGCGAGAGATTTAGAACGAGTGTGAAGTTAGCTACCCGAGCGGAGCGAGGGTGGCTATCACACGAGTTTTAAATCGTCGCTTTTTCAATGTGTGGGACACGATACTTTTTCTATAATTTGTTTAAAAAGTGCTAGTTTTTGTTTACCTGTTTTTTGTGTAAAAAGAAGGCGATTTTTTGTCGATTGACGCAACAATAACACCGTATTTTCGGAGAAACTGACGGCGTTTTTAGGTTAGGGACGGAGTCGGAAAATAGAATTAAGTTGGCTGTGCACGATGCACAAGCACGCCCGAGGCATCACGAACACACCCGGAGTAACACGAAGTAGTTTGCACTTTATTTACTTTTTCCACTGTGCCTCACTTTTGTCACTACGTCCATTTACTTTTTCCACTGTGTCCGTCCACTTTTTTCACTGTTGCCCAGAAAGGTCGGCACTACGCATGCGCCACGTCATCGACCAATAATCGGTCACTTTTTACACCAAAAACAGGTGGAAAAACTGGCACTTTTTCGCAAATTATAGAAAAAAGGAAGTAATTCATTCAAACTTTTGAAAATGCACAAAACTACACAACAGAGGTATATTTTTGAATAATTTCATCCCTATCATAAAGATTTTTAAATTTTGGTTAACAAAAAGGATCTATGAAGTTATTGGGAAAATCGATCATGTTAATATTTCTTTAATTAGTTTAATTATAACTTTAAACTCAATTATACGTCTTATTTATTATAAGCCTAACATACGAATATTCCCTATTATTTTCCTAATAAAATTTCCCTTATGAGAACACCTAAAAGGCCTCGAAACATCTTGGATCCTGGTAGTATGAAAAAGGGATAAATAGTAAAGAAATGAGAGCGAGATGGTTTGGTTGTCTCTTTCTTTTTCCCTCTCTCTTTTTTCAATTGTCATATATCTGTCTCTAATGAGCCGTTTTACAATGTTATTCAGGAACATATTTCTCTCATTTCAACTCATTTTGTGGAATTTTGTTACACAAATTGACTTTCTTGAGTATTTTTTTTTCTTCAAAAAACTGTTGTTTAGAAAACAGGCTTCTTCTTAAGCCATCTTGTGCCATTTTTTGCAAAATTTCACTGTTTTAGGTTATTTTTTTGCTTTGTAAATGTACATTCAAATAGAAAAAATTAAAAATTACATACTTATAATTTTGTTATCTGAATTCAGATATATTTAAGATATATATTTAATTGGAAGAGGGATATTTTGAATAAAAATAAACTTTTATTATACAAATTATAGCCAATATTCAATTGCATAATTTTAGAATAAGTAATCACTTTATGTTACTTAATTGAAAAAAATGGAAATTAAATCTTCATGAAATATTGTGAAAAAATGCAATCAGATAATAACAAATTAATCAGTTCACAACATACATATAAAAAAAAAACAATCATTTGCATTGAAACATTCAAATAACTCTTAACTTATATTCTCTTCAAATTTCAAATCTCATTTCGCAAAATTCGAATTATAAATAAACTTCTGAACTAATTCCAGGAATAATTAAAATATGTTGACATGTAGTTTCGAAAAGTGAATTCATATACTCATTTTATAGAATTCCAAACATTAAAAAAATTATGTACTTGAAATAGTGGTTTTTTGAATATGAATAAAGTTTTGTTATACACATGATATCCAATATTCAATTGCATAACATTATTATTATTATTTGCTACACCATTAAGCCATTTCCCTTCCTAGGTAGGCGTGACTCGCTCGGTTGGAAAATAGTAGTGTTGAGAAGAAGGTATAAATTTTTTAGATTGATCTAGAATTATCGTGTTATTTATTTAAATAACACTTTCGTCAATTGTTTCAATTTTTTTCCTCCATTGTTTCAGGTGGCATTCGCTCTACTGACACTCTCCGTATAAACTATTCTTCGCCACGCTTTTCTGTCCTGGCATACTCCTCTGGCTTCGTTTACGTTCATGCATTTTTTCATGCGAGCTCTCCTGTTTCTATGGCTTCTTATGCCTTTTCGAACTCAGGTTTCATTCACACATGCTAACCATTCTTTCCGCGGTCTGCCTCTGGGAATACTGCCATTTACTTTATACCTTTATGCACTTGTTTCGTTAGACGTTCAACTTTCATTCTTTCAGCATGTACAAGCCATCTGAACTGATTTCTTTCCCATGTGTCAACTATTGTCTCTATTTCTCCACATTCTTTGAGGATTATTTCGTTGCTCACTTTGTCAATCAGTGTTTTCCTGCATATTGTGCGCAAAGGTTTCATACCGATCGCGTTAATTTTACTCCTGTCCTTTTCTTGACAGGTCCATGTCTCGCTACCGTATAGTACAGTCGGTACGAAAATAGAGTTATGTATGGCCATTTTAGCGTTTTTTGATATGTTTTTATTTGTGAGGATGGACCCTGCTTTTCCGATAACCTGCTTACCCATATTTATGCGCCTATCTAACTCCCCATTTATTTTTCCGTCGCTAGTGAATAGGCTACCCAGATATACGTACTTGTCAACTTATTATAATCTCTCATCATTTAGGACAATGTTGCACATTCTTTTCTCACTTTTTCCCTCAAACACCATGATTTTCATTTTATTTACGTTCATTTTGAGGCCCATGTTCTTCATGCTTGTATTAAGTTTATTCAACATTCTTTGCAAGTCTTCGACTGATTCTGCCATAAAAATCTTGTAATATGCGAAAGCTAACCCACGCACCTTGACTGTTTCGAGATCTACACCTTCTTTGTCGCAGAAGGCAGTTCTTAGAGATTTATACTTGATCATGATAAATAGCCACGAGGACATAACGCAACCTTTTTTCACGCCTTGCATAATATCCAACCAGTCACACAGTTTCCCATTTACGCTTACACTCGCTTTACCACCTGTATATATTGTGCGTCAATAAATCGATATTTCGCCACCCTTATTGCATTTTGGCTCACTGTGCAGCGTCCAGCGGTGCTCCAGTTGGGTGTTTCGGCTCTATAAAGTAATACGCCACAATTTTGTTAGTTTAAGAAATTATAATATACTAACTTGGAACTCCAGGATGTCTGTATGTCTGAGTATCATAGATAGGCAACAGCCCATCATGATCCACACCTCCACCTGTAAGATATAATATAGAGATTTTTATTTAATAATTTTTACAAAGAAACCCAAAAATTGAAAAGTGCTGCTACAGGGCGTAGGGCTGGTTAAATTCCAGGTAGGTAAAGTTAGGCTGAGGGGGAGAACAAAGAATGGAAATGGTAGTTGTGAAATTGTATAGATGCAAGAGGAGTAAGAGTTAATGCGAAATAAAAATACGATAAATCATAAGGGGGGTTTGAGTGGTCACTATGTGGCGCGGAATGAAAGGGAGGTGGGGATAATGCTGGACGACAAGGCTAGAAGGAAGAGGAGTGAAGGGTGAGCGGCGAAGGTAGGGTATCGGAAAATAAATGTAGATGAGAAAATATGGATGTGTGATGAACAGAAAGAGGGATAGAAGGAAATGCCGGGGACTTGTTTCGTAGGAAGTAGAATGTTAGGATGAAGCAGGGTGGTAGAGACTTGGGCACAGAGAAAAGAATCGGACAGAATGGAGCGAAGGCTGCCAAGGGAGTATAAGTGGAGAGAGAGTGGGTGAGAGGGTGAGAGCATGCAAATGAGGGCAGTAAAGATAGGAGGGGTTAAGTGTGAGTTTGTGACAGTGTACTGTAGGAATGAGATGGAAAGGATTAAACAAAGTGTGGCAGACTTGCTAGGCAGAAGAGAGTAGGAGGTACGACGGTACTGAGGGTGACTTTAATGCGAGAATGGGGAGGGCAGGGGGTCTTCACAGGGAAGAAGACAGTCTTGAAAGGAAATTGCAAGATAGATAATAAATAAGGAGGGGGAGATTCCAAGGGACCAGATAGACGACAGAAGCTGGGCGGTTGTCCAGTATGGGAAGAGGGGACGAAGAGAAAAATACACATGTGTGAGTAAGGAAGGGGTATTGGTGATAGACTATGTGGTCATGAATATACAATGGTGGGAGACGCAGAGATTAACGGTAGAAGCGAGGGGAGACTCAGAACATCAGCCATTAGGGTAGTGGATAAGAGGACCAAGCGGTGAAAGACTAGGTGAGGAAGAAGTGCCGACGAAGGAGAGGGTGAACTGGACGGAAGACGTGATAGAGAAGTATCAGGAGCAGTTATGGGAGGTACGTTTTGAAGGAGAGTCGGTAGAAGAGATATGAAAGGATCTGAGAAAGAAAGTGAAAGGGTGTTCTCAAAAGAAGGAAGACCACCTGCTGCATTTTCCCCGCAAGTGTCTTATCATATTGTTGACACGTAGTGATGCTCTTCAAGCTATTAAACAGTAAATGCTTGGCACCCCCAAGAATACCGATGTTCAGGACGACTAGTTTAACAGAATATTCCGGATATATTCTCTCTTTCCTTTCATTCTCCTTGGCTGTGATGTTTTTGTCAGCTGGTGCCGAAAATTCGATAACGAACATGGTTCGTTTCTCGAAGTCAAGGGGAGCAATGTGAGGCCTCGAGTGCGCAACAAAAACAATTTGCGAGAATTTTGAGTTCCATAATATGCGAGACTTCTCATTTTCGACAATTGACACTATTTCCCTAGGAGCGTTTGATGGAGCGGTATTAGGGCTAATGCCGTAAGAGTGGCAGAGATGGTAATAAAGCACTTTTTGTGCTCGGGGTGTGCGTGACACGCTCTGCAGCTATCATCGGGAACGTCTGGGCTCACAATATGGTATCGGTATACTAAAATGGAAATGACACCTTCCCCTCACGAAAAAATTAAACCCTTCAAAAGTGAGTACTCGAGATGGATAAGATTTGATGCGTTTTGCTCACCCCTGATATTGAAGTCAAGGCCAAGTGTTTCAGCAGCCTGCTCCGCTGCTTTGTACAGGAACGCTCATTTGCCCACAGTTCCGTGCTTCCTGGTCATTTTGTAAAGAGGGTCTCTTTAATATGCGGCTATATGTGCTGTACCCAAAATTATCCTGTTGTGAAGACACTCAAGATTCAGTATTCCATGACCACCTTGATGGCATGAGATGTAGAGTCGCCGAAAATAAGACTTGAGGTAAATACTTTTGTTCATGTATATAACCTTTCGGGGCCCGATATCAAGGGATCTGAGCTCGTCCTTCGTTGATGGAATCACTCAAAATGGATAGAGTACTACCGGGACGGCTAACATGTTCATTGCAGATACATTCTTACTCGCTTCAAATAAACCTTGGCGCATTTTTCTAAGCGCATTTTCCAATTATATTTTCAGTTCAAAAAATCATTTCCAACCAAAAGAACTATTTTTTTTTAATTTACATGTTCAATCAAACCTATGGATGACCTGAAGATCTATGCCACTGGTAAAAGCCAACTTGGAACTGCTTTAAATATCGTGAAGAATTACACAGGAGAGATTGGGATGGACTTTGGTTTGTACAAGTGTGTCAAAATTAATCTGAAGAAAGGAAAGATTACTGGCGTTCCCAAGGCACAAGCAGATACTAGCATCTTCTTCGACAAATTTGGTGTTTTAGTGTTTTAGCGTTGAACAAGGTATCTGCGACTAGAATGGTTGCCATTCCGGTTCTACTCGACTTGTGTCGGGTGGTTCAATGAACGAAGATTAAGCTTACGGCCATTGACATCGCTAAGCGTAAGATCATGCATATGCATAAGCCGCTGAGCAAGCGGCTGAGACCCTTGGCCTATATTTTAACATCAGAAATTAGGAGAGTGCATTACTTCACCTAGACTTCTAATTTTTAAAATCTGAAGTAGAGACGGCAGAGGTTACAAATTTTTGCCAACAGCTACTCGACAAGAAAATGCACTGAAATTCTCTTAGAAATGTAGAAAAACAGTCCGTGTCGGAGGAGCAAACTTTTGCTTTCCTCAGCTCATCAGGGCTTACTTCGGGTACAGAAAGTTGCATTTTCACATGCTAGCATGGTTTTTTTCACCTTAGTATACCGTAACCGCATTTTACGTCAAGAAGTTCCCAGAGATATGTCCAGAGCGTGTCATGCAAATTCTGAGTACGAGAATGACGTATAGAGATAACCCGGTCCTAAGAGTATTAAACTACCAATTTCTTCACCCTTACGGTACTGGCCGCGATCCGTCCTTGCCGAAGGCTCCAGCCGACTACGACGCGAGACGTGGTCATAGGTATGATTCACCACGGTTCTACTAGGAGCTGGTGTCATTTTCATAGATGACAGTTGCTTCCAGCGATACTTGTTCAAACCTTTATTTGAAATCATATATACTGTATAAATACTAATACTACCTTGGACTGCTGATGAACTTTGGGCGACATGCTGATGACCTGCATCTGTAAAATATAATACAGTGATTTTTATTAAAGATTTGTTTCATCAAACGCCAAAAGTTTGCTATTAGTCCAAATGACATCACAATGTGAATTAATGTTGACGAAAGAGTCCAGGAACGCGAAGATCTTTTCCGGATTCTAGCAGTGCTTAAGCTGGATGTTCCGGCTTCAAAGATACACAATGGTATTTACTATTTAGGGGAGAAGTGACCTAAGGGTTGGGAGGGCGGCGTTAGAAAATGTCTTATTTCACAGTCAAAGTGTATAATCAAATACTTACGATATATACTGCCTAGGCATTCTATGTAATCCCTAAGCATTATATATAATACCCGGAACGAGACAGGTCAACACACATTTACTCCCTACTTATGACAACGTCGCCTACTGGAATTATTGCATTTTGATGGACACTGAACTTTGTTTTATAGCATAAATTTTCCAAGATTTTTTTCTAGCTTTTTTTAAGCTTTTTTCTAGCTTACTTAAACAAATATCACAAATACCACATTTGGAGAAAAACTCAAAAATGTTCATAAAAATGAAAATTCAGGGTGAAATAGCTTCTTTATTGTTTAATAATGATTTTTATTGTAATCCCCGTTGAAAGTACTTTCAAAAACCCTCATGAAAAAGTGAAATTGGGTAACTGTATTATGAGTTATGTACAATGGAGAGTTAGCGGTCGGGGTTAATCGTCAATAATTCGGGCCCCTGTATCTTGATAGGCCGTTATACTAGGAGCATCCCCTTTACAGAATTCAAAGAGGTGCACTAGCACTATAGGAACTATAGGAACGAATCTTACTGAGTGTGTGGTGGCAGGAGGGTGTTAGAATGACATTTCATTGCCTAAGGACACCCTAAAAAGTCAAAGATGTATCCCATTTAACTATTTGCAAAATGGTCCAGTTTCCCAAAGGATTAGATGGATAAATAATAATTGAATCTTTCTATTCTTATCAAAACGAATCTTATTGCATAGGTGCGTTTACAGGGTTGTTATAACTTCAAGGCATAGCCTGGGAATTCCCTTAAAAAATCAGATCAGAGATGACTTCCAGTTTCTTCGAAATATATTTATTATCCCTATGAATAAGAGATCTAACTGTTCACCCATACATTCCGACTGAATTAGCATATGACTGAAGTCATATGGGAACCTGATTCTGATTTTTTCCAAGAAATAGTCAGTTTTCTAAGGATAAGATGCCTAATTATTCCCAAAATCAGTTTCGCCAAATAGAAATGTTTTTCACCGCGTTTCAAAGGGAATGATAACATATTATTTTCGGACAGGTTTTAATTCAGGAGTGTTTCCATGGTAATAATAGAATTATAATGAGATAATAATATTGGTAATGATTGTGGTAAAATGATGGTAATAATATGTTAATAATAGATATAAGGTGATAATATAAATAATAGAAACTAGAATTTCGGATTTTTTTTTCTAAAAATATATTTTTTGATAAGATACATTTCTTATAATTTTCAATAACTTATTTCAATTTTATGAAAATTATCACTCCTATGGCTGTTTGAATAACTGTTTTATTTGGAATTTCGTGCCAAATGTCCATTTGAATCGAGTTTAGAGATCGATAGTGAGACCAGATGGCGCTGTTGACATAGTTTCTGTTTTTTAAGCTGCTTTCGAGATGCAATATTTAAGACATTTTAGATAATTATCAGGAGTGTTGACGATCCGCAGGGATTTTCCGCCTCGAATATGGATTTGAGCTTTCAAGAGAAAAAAAATGCCCCCCCCCCCATAATCATTCCTTGCGTTGGCATTTCGAACTGATTTTTTCAATTAGGTTTTCTAGGTTACATTACGGCCTATATGAGCCTTAGTGTCTCACATAATGAATGCTCAGAGTGATATTGTTTGTGAATGACAGTTAACAATGACTTGTGTTTGAGTCAAAATTAAAGGTTTTCAGGTTGAAATTATTTCTGGAACATTGCTCAAGTTTTTTTCGAAAATCAAGCTATTCTCATTTAAAACTCCATGTTAATTTCAAAAGCCCAGAGGCGCGGGTCAATGTAGACAAATCTGAAATAAATTGAATTTCTTTTTCCCTAAAACAAAAAAATTTGGGGGATGGGGTGATAGACTGCCAAAATTCGAGAGTTGCATTTTCGCAGGCATAAGTTTGAGTCACCCTATTCACGCACTAAAATCAAGACCTTTTTAATAAATCTGAAAATCTTGAAGAAATGTCAATCTGACAATTTGAAAAATCAACTTTTTTGTCCAGTTAAAAATGGTTAAAATAATTTTTAAAAAATCGCCTGTCACAAAAATCCTTTTATACAAGTTTTTTCCTAATATTTCTGCCAAACGAAGTGTCAAACCAATAAGTGTTTGTGTGCTTGTATGCCATGTTATCGTAAATAGCTAGCAAAATTGCGTAGAATTCCATAAGTGCTCTTGAATTTATCATGCCCTACTTTAACTGCATAATTATGTTCAAAATCATGATTATATACTATACCTATCTCGTGCCGAGCATTATATATAATGCCTAGGTACTACATAGAATGCCATTACCGGTTCTATTATTATAGATTTCCAGAAATCCTAAACATTTTAGTAAGTTTCTACTCAAAAGAAAAAAGTTTTATTCAAAAGAAAAATAGGAAATTAAATTTTCTGTAAGAATATGTACTTTTTAAGTTAAAATTCGAAACTTATTTCAAAGATCTCTAAGAACCAACGCCATTCAGTAAGAACAGTTTATTGGCGGTTATAAAATGGAATTTTGATTATTCCCTCAGTGATAACAATTCTTTCAAAGTTCAAAACAATATTATGTACTTACGTCCATGATTATCATTTTGATAAGAAATGCCCGTTGTCTGCAACCGCCTATTGAACGCCTGCAATATCCTCTGCTGATCTGCTGCCGTGCCTGGTCGTGGTGTATATTGAGCTGTAAAATATAATACAGGAATTTTTATTCAAGAGCTTTTTCAGCAAATCCCAAAAATTTGCTATCGGTCCAAACTGAAGATAGCTCAAACGTTATCCTAACATCAGTTAATATCAACCGATGTATAAAATTTTGATGAAGTAAATATAATTTGAGAATCTAGATACCCTGAATTATGCATTTTTAGATTATTATGTTATTTGGACTTCTTATTGCTCATTGACATGCGTAGAAATATAGGATTTTTCTCATGCGTCTTCAAAATGAACCAATCAATAAAAAAGTAAAAAATAGTATTTTACATCACAATTAGGGCTAGGCAAGTCTTTACACGTGAAGACATGTATAGCCCTATGAGTGATGTATGATATTTTATTCGAAACAACCATATAATGATACTGTAGAGCCCCCTGAAAAATGAGTTTTAGGTAGCCCTTTACTGATATGTTACGAGAACGTCCTATAAAAGAGATATTTTTCTTAATAATGATGATAGTCAACCTCCGAAGATCTTCTGTTTTGTTTTGTTTTCTCCATTTAACAAATTTCTCGAAGGCCAGCTCATATTTATCCTTAGATTTTTCAAGTAGTAAATTTTCTTTTGCTTCTTTCACTTCTTCATTTATGTCGACGGATGGCATTTCGTTTGTTTTTCCCATGGTTTTAAGTGAGCAAAGATTTAAAATTATAACGCTCTGCGACGTAATTACAGATGATTGAAGGTTTGTCTGATTCTATTCTTGCCAATAAAAACATACGATTGATGTGGGAGTTATCTGTTTGGGCTGTGATTGAATTTCAAGTTTCAGACAAACTCATGCAAATTTAAGAATTTCCGCCGCAATATGGAATCCAATGTTTAAATTTGTAAATTTCGACATCAACTTCGAAGTCAGTGACTCCAAAAACCCCTTTGTACCAAGTTTTATGCAGCTGCGACGAGAAATCGATTTTTAGCCAGTTTTATGGGATTTTCACACACTGTGCGGTCGCTAGCAGTGCTCCAGTTGGGTAAAAATGGTACAAACTGTGCACGGAGCCACTGTGCACGTATACCTTTCGACGTGCACAGTTGTGAGTCTTCCATCTGTGCACGTTAACCATTGATAGGGTACCATCTGTGCACGTCTAAAAATCGACTTTCACAGATAATAACCTTCAAACTATACACGTCTCAAGTAAGACGATCAGATTTCAAAGTTTCTAGTCCACGTGCACAGGTGATATACTCCAAACTGTGCGCGTGCACAGTTGGAAGACTCCCAACTGCGCACGTGTCAATTTTCGAGAGGTACAAATGTGCACGGAGCAACTGTGCACTTGCCCAAATGTACACATCGATAACCTGTGGTACAACTGTGCACATGTGGGCCACTTGCACATCTGTGCACGTGGACTCATGTGTTGGCAACCTGATCATATCAGTTGAGACGCGCACAGTTGGGAGTGTTCCATCTGTGAACGTAAAACTTACCCAGTGGGCACAAAATATGATGACGTCTTTACGACATCTTCACGATATCGTGAAGAGATCTTAACGACATTGACATGGGATATCTCAAATCCGTCGTGAATATGTCGTAACGATGTCATAAAGACGTCACCAAATTTTGCGCCCACTGGGTTACTACAAATTACGAGAATTTCATGCAATTTTTGAAGAATTCGAAGCAAATTTTCGGGTCAGATGAAAACCCGATCCGAGTTGACCAGAAGTCTTTTCGAACCCATCTGGGAGCCAGAAATAAGTCTTAAAAAAACCGTAATACAACGCTTGGTGAACTTCATTCTAAAATTAATTATTTAATCAATTAATTAATTAATTTTAAGGTTAGTTTCAAGAAACTTCTGTGAAAAAATGGACAAGTAAGCAAGTCAATTTTTTAAGGCCAGCAGGATGAAAAATAAACGTTCAACTATCCATCTATCTAGTTATTAATTTGTTTGTGGTTATATAGTGGGGATGCGACAGAATTGGGTGACTTGGTAGGGATGAGACGACGAGATTTCGTATTGCGGCATAAAAGTGAGAATCTGCGATTCTGCGCGACAGAAGTAGACGAGGTAGTTGGATGCGACAAAGTTGACCAGGCAAAAAAGGCGAATATATTAATAAACAATATCTCATGATTGACCAAAAATATTGAAATGAACAGAATAAGCTATTTTTTATTAATATATTGGATGAAAGTTACAATTATTAACTAAGATAGAAAAAAACGCTATTAACGTTTCTCTCTAAATCTGAATTAGTGAAATTTCACTAATTGATAGTGAAATTTCACTAATTCAATTAGAGAGAAGTCGGCCTCTCACGATTAGTAGAAAACTACTAATTTGATTAGTGGAAATTGTCCACTTGTGAAATTAGTGAAATTCCACTAAGCAATTAGTAATCCTTGTCATTGCAGTGTGTAAAAATTGAAGAGTGAAAAGTCACTAATTATACAGTAGAAATGCACTAATTGTTCAGTGAAAAAATTAATTTTCTCAAAATAAATATAAATTGAAAGGAGATTATAAAAAATGCTAGAATACAAAGAATATGCACTGTAATAAATTCATGTAAGTTTTAATGACAATAAAACAGAATATTTGAAACAAAAAAGTACACTGATATTCAATAATGTTGTGTTTTTGGCCAGGTATGTATGTATACCATTAAGCCATTTTCCTTTCGGGGTAGGCGTGACACTACCCGATCCGGGTAGTGTTTCTAGGTGGAAAGTTAGTTGAAATGAATAACTACAAGTGTGGGCTCACCACACCCTCGACTAGCCAACAACACGCATTAGTATTCCCGAATGGTCACCCATCCAAGTACTAACCGCGGCCAAAACTGCTTAACTTCATTGATCTAACGAGAACTGGTTTTTTCAGTATGGTATGGCCGTTGGTGATAATAAATAAATAAATTGAGCTGGAATTCCTTTTTGTCTACTGGCCATAGTTAAATAGAACAATAATATGATAATTTCAGGTTGGCCGCTGGACCGCGAATCTTATGAGACCGGGAAAAACCAGGAAATAACAGTGCATTTATTTTTTGACTAGGAATTTCACAAATTTGAAAATAGTCTTTCCAACCTGTATTTCAACCCTTCTTAAATAATTAGATAAATTGTTATAGTTTACAATTATGATATCATTCAGTTTAGAATGCTTAATTCGAAAATCTTCCAGTTAAAAAATTTTCCATTTTAGATTTTAATTTTCAAGCGACACGTGGGCAAGAAATCAGTTAAGATGGTTCTGACATGTTGAGAGAATGAATGATGAACGACTATCGAAACAAGTGTATCAAGGTAAAGTAATTGGCATTGTGCCCAGAGGCAGACCGCAAAAAGGATGGGTAAAATATGTGAATGAAAGCCTTATTCAAAGAGACATGAAAAGCCATAGAACATAAGAGCTTGCATGAAAAGATGCATGGACGTGAAGGAAGCTAGAGAAGTATGTCAGGACAGAAGCTAGAGAGGTATGCCAGGACAGAAAAGTGTGGCAACAAGTAGTTTATAAAAAGAGTGCCAGTAGAATTAACGACGTCTGAAGCAGAAGACCTTGTACACTAATGGGCCCGAGTGGGGAGCTTTACATGATGAACTTGTGAGGCTCTTCACTTGGGACGATCGCTGAAGAGATTGATCAGCAAACTGGGTGAAAGTAGTGTTGCAGAAGGAACGTGTTATTTAAATATGTAACACGGGAATTATAGACAATTTCCAAAATCTATACCCATCCCCACATTACTACCTTCCTCACCGAGTGAGTCACGCTTACCTCGAAAGGGAAATGGCCTAATTGTATAAAACAATAGTGAAAAGATGGTGATTTGGTGGAGATACGACAGATTTGGGTGACGTGGTAGGGATGAGACGCGGTGACTTCATATTCTGGCAGATGGGTGAGAATCCATGATTCCGTACGACAAAATTAGCCGTGGTGGTGGGGATGCGAGAAAGTTGAGGAGGCCGACGCGCTGTGGACCAGAGTCATGAGAAATTAGAAAAAAATACAAAAAGGGTTCCATTTCAACGCAATGTTTTATTAAGGTTTTTTTGGGTCCCTGGTTTTATATCCGTTTTTGGAATCGTGAAAACAAAATGTCGGATCTGTAGGCGATAGATATTTCCATGTAAAATTGATTCAAATTTTCGCGGACCAGCAGGGCGGCGTAATGTATTCACTGTAAGAGGGCGCTGGGAAGAGGGCCGGCGAAAGGGAAGGAGATTGGCTTCGAGGATTCGCTTCGGAGATCTCGTTCGATTAACAGCTATCATGTAGCCCGAAGTGTACGTTTTCTTAATAAACTTTCATTATTCTGACCGAGTCTGTTTTAATAAATACCGGTCCTTCAGTCTCAGAAGTGGGATGTGAAGATTAGTCCCTACGGTCCTAATACGCGTAGCAGCAGTGTTGAACTTTTCTTTTAGCCGATTTCGGTCTGGGGCGTGAGCGCGATCGTAAGAGACGCCGCGCGTGATAAAGTTGAGACTGGATTCGAATCGGCGCGAGTGTTGTGAGTTTCAGCAAGAGGCCGATTAGTTTCTGGGTATACGAGAACACGAGAATTTGGAAAATGTGATTTTAGAGTGAAAAAACAGTGCGGTATTTTGAATCTAGAATCCTCGGGTGGATTTCTAGACTAGTGCTCGTGAAAATTCGAGAGTGTTCGACCGTGTAAGTCGACCATATTGGTCTTTGTTCTACAGGCTTCTAGAACATTCGAGTCGAGACAACGTTTTCGACAGTGACGCTGACGCGAAGTGTGTTTGTACTTTCAACTGATTGTGCTTCTAGTTGAAATCAATTTGTGTTTCTCAGGCCGGGAAAATGGCTGAGCAAGGTGATTTCCAAGGATTTCCTCGTCATAATGGTGGGAATGCGGACAATCTATCTGAAAATAATAATGGTGGCGGTGACCTGGACAATGGATCACAGGACAGTGATGGGGACAACTCCGATCATGAAAACCGAAACGAGCAGCCTGATGAAAATCAGAATGGGGCAAGGGGCGAAGGAAACGCTAACCAAATCCAAGCTCACGTTCCTGGACGTGGTCCTATTTTGGCGGATGTGCAAGGCCTCATTGAAGCGACGACTAGGGCGGTTATCACAGCGATGCAGGCAGCCGGAATGGAAAATCAACCACGTAACGAGCCTAAACAACAAAACCAGCAACGTGTTGGGAATGCTGTTCCTCATGGTGTTAAGTACAGCGACATAGCGAGTCTAATTCCTCCTTTCGGGCTCGAGGATGACGACGATGTTGAACGATGGATCAGGAGAGTTGACGACATCCGCGTTGCCTATTCAGTTCCAGAGGATATTTTTAAATTATACGCAGCCCGTCAGTTCAAAAATAGAGTTTTGGACTGGTACAACGAGTCTCCTGGAGTAGTTGGAAAGAGGTGGCCTGAGCTTAAAGAAGAATTAATAAAAATGTTCAAGTGTCGTGACGACCCTCTCACACGCACTAAAAAGATGGAATCACAAATATGGAAAATTGGAGAAAAATTTTCAGTTTAATTCCAAGAAAAACTTAAATTAATCAACAGATTGCGAATTTCCGACGACTTAGCCATCGAGTAAATGATCGAAGGAATTCCAGATTACCTATTAAAGTCGCATGCCAGAGCTGGTAATTATCAGACAGTAATTGCATTGCTGGAGGGAATGCAACGAATCACTAAATATGAACCACGAAGAGATCTAAAGAAAGGAAGTCGACCAACAACAGGCAAACCGCCTGAAAGTAAGGGAGATACCAAATCTAAGGAAACATCTTCCACACGCTGTTTCAAGTGTTACCAATTTGGTCAAATTTCAACGGAATGTGCCAACCCACCAAAGGAGCGAGGCACATGCTTCAAATGTGAGCAGAAGGGGCACATAGCCAGAAATTGTCGCAACGACAAACAGAGTTCATCCCGGAGAGCAGACACCGGACCTGCGATGAAGACGAGCAGCGGAGAGACATCTTCAAGTACGGTGAACGTCATCAAGGGACCTATTGTTGCTGATATACCACCGACTAGGATCCCGCTGAGTGAGCCAACTACAAAGGATACCGTGCTCCTGTGCAGGGAGTTTGATGATGAGTATTATGTAGATAGTTTACCCGATACCGGTAGCGCGATCAGTCTTATCAAATTAACGGTTTATAAGAGAGATTTTTGGGATTGTGAGTTGATGCCTATTTCGGATAAAGATAAGTACTCAGGGATTAATAAGTTACATTTAGAGATTTTGGGTTTTATTAAAACTAAGATAAAATTGCAACTAGTTCCGAATGAACTATTTGAGATAACTTTTGCAACAGTGCCCGATACCGCTATGTCTTACGATGCGCTTTTAGGTCGAAATTTTATAAGAAGAACGCCAGGGTTGTCTATGATCGTGTCAAAAGACCTTTCTTTTAGTTATGACAAAGTCATTAACGAAATTTTATGTTAGGGGAGTTGAAATCAATGTTGTTGAAGTATATTGAAAGCTCGCAAAATGCTGAACCAATACCGTATGAGATCGAAATAAATGTTCTATCGAATGAACCTTTCTATTTTAATCCGCGAAGGTTGTCTTGGTTTGAGAGGCAAGAATTACAGACGATTATTGACGATTTATCAGTTCGCGGTATAATCAGACATAGCCGATCGTGTTATAGCAGCCCAATAGTGTTGACGACGAAAAAGAATGGGGACTTCCGACTATGCATTGATTACCGAGCTCTAAACAAAATTACTGGTAAGGATCATTTTCCGTTACCCCGAATGGACGATTTGATTGATCGCTCGGCAGGTAAAAAGTGGTTTACGAGTTTAGATTTAAGAGATGGATTTCACCACGTTCGTGTTGCTGACAACTCTGTAAAGTTTACCGCTTTCAGCACGCCAGACGGGGAATATGAGTATTTGTGCATGCCTGTCGGCCTTGTCAACGCGCCTTCTAACTTTCAAGGATACTTGTATTTGATTTTTGAAAATTTAATTAAAAGAGGGAAAATACTTTTGTATCTAGACGATGTTCTTATTGCCACTGTAACCTTAGATGAGAATTGGGCTATTTTAGACGAAGTCTTACAATTAATGGCTAAAAATGGGCTAGAGCTTAAGTGGGAAAAATGTAATTTTGGAGCAACCGAGATTGAGTGATATACGATTAGTGGGAAGGGAATTCGACCGAGTCGGTAGCACTTGCGTGCGCTTTTAGAATACCCCGTGCCGCGTACCACTAAACAAGTACAAAAGTTTTTGGGCCTTGTGAGCTACTTTAGACGTTTCGTTCCTAATTTTGCCGTCATTGCTAAGCCGTTGTATTACTTGCTAAAAAAGGATGTCACTTTTCATTTCGGAGCAGACGAACTAAGATCATTCGAGACTTTAGTAGAACGTATGGTCAACGATCCGGTTTTAGCTATTTATTCGCCACAAGCTTATACGGAATTACACACGGATACAAGTGCTCAGGGTTTCGGACCAATTTTCTTGCAGCGGCAGGTTGACAATCAGATGCATCCTGTACTGTATTTTAGTAAACGCACGTCTGACGAAGAGAGCCGGTATCATAGTTATCAATTGGAAACACTGGCTATTGTTTATGCTCTAGAAAGATTTAGAGTATATTTGTTAGGGATTTCGTTTGTAATTTACACTGATTGTAACGCGCTCAAAATGACCTTAGATAAGAAAGAAATAAGCTCGCGAATCAAGCGACGGGCACTAGTCTTGAGCCCCTATAGATATAAAGTTGAGCATAGGCCTTCTGAACGAATGCGACACGTCGACGCATTGAGCCGAGAGATTTATGCAACTGAACCGATTAGTTTTGAACAGGAACTGATATTCAAACAGCAAACTGACCCTGAAATACGGGAGATACGGGAATCTTTGGAACAGTGTGAGAGTCCCAAGTACGAATCTCGCAACGGAATTATTCATCGTAAATACCATGATTCTCTGTTGTTTTATGTTTCTTTGAGCATGGTTAATAGCGTGATTCGCACTTGCCATGATGACATGGGTCATACCGGATTAGACAAAACCGTCGATTTGATATTACAAGTAAACTGCGCGCGAATGTTGAAGAACATCTTGGTAATTGCTCAAAGTTTCTCACTTATTCATTTAAGTCAGGTAAAAAAGAAGGAGAAATGCACATATGGGATCGAGCGAAAAGGCCGTTCGAGGCTTGCTTTATCGACCATTTTGGTCCATTAGAAAATACAGTTTTTGGATTCAAGCACATCCTCTTGGTAGTTGACGGGTATTCAAAATTTGTAGTTTTGTATCCGGTGAAGTCGACGACGACAAAAGAATCGATAGGAAAACTTAATAATTACATTCATCATTATGGTGCGCCTAAAAAGATTATATCGGACAGAGGTACCTGTTTTACATCAAAGGAGTTTGATAATTTCGTGTCCGAGCGAGAAATTATACAAATTCTTGTAGCTTCGGGAACGCCGCGAGGTAACGGGGAAAGTAGAACCAGTCAATAGGTTTTTACGTTCGACTATGGCAAAAATGACCAACCCAACTAATTGGGGACTGAAGATTAACAACGTACAATTTGTTATTAATAACACGATGAATCGTTCTGTTGGTTGTTCGCCTGCAAGATTACTTTTTGGAACCGATCAAATCGGTTTCCCCGACGAAGAACTTCGAGGATTGTTATTAGATATAGCACACAGCGACACAGTAATTGAGGAATCTCGATGTGAATTACGCGAACAAGCTGATGTAAAAATTGATCGGGTGCGAGAAGCAAATAAAAAGGCATTTGACAATCGACACAAAAAGCCTCATAAATACCAGATTGGAGACTTCGTAATGTTAGGAAATACCGTAACCGAACCAAATGTAAATCAGAAATTATTGCCGAAAAACAATGGCCCTTATGTTGTGAAAAAAGTCTTGACATATGACCGATATGTCATTAGCGATGTTGATGGTTTTCAATTAACCCAGAAGCTCTTCACTGGAGTTTTCAGCGCGGAAAGAATGATTCCTTGGGAAGGTAAAAAGACCTTCAAAATTGACAACGCTAAAGATGATCGGGACGATCATGAGTCAGGATGGACGAACTGTAGGCGATAGATATTCCATGTAAAATTGATTTAAATTTTCGCGGGCCAGTATGGCGGCATAATGTAATTTACTGTAAGAGGGCGCTGGGAAGAAAGCAGGAGAAAGCGAAGGAGATCGGCTTCGAGGATTCGCTTCGGAGATCTCGTTCGATTAACAGCTACCATGTAGCCCGAAGTGTACGTTTTCTTAATAAACTTTTATCATTCTGACCGAGTCTGTTTTAATAAATATCGGTACTTCAGATCCTATACAGTGGTGAAAAAACGCAAGAAAATGTTCGATTACAATGAAGTCGTGTAAATATTATAAGTTCCTAGAGTCGTTGATTTTAAATCCTTGCATTTGAATTTAAAAAAATGCCAATATATTATTGAACAATAGCTCAGAGTTGAACAAAAATATTCCAATAAACAAATTGAGCTATTGTTTATTAATATATTGGATGAAAATTACAATTGATAACTAAATTTGAAGAGAAAACGTTATAAACGTGAAATAAGTATCACGAGCCAGTCAATTTTAAATCGAACCCACATTTTTCCTAAGAAATGTATTGCAGCCTGTTCCCGAGAGCATTTAGATCCATTTTGTTTCGATTTTTTCTGCTTCTTGACACTAGTGTGAATTAAAATTCTTCTCGAAATTAGTGCAGAATTTAGTTCGAAGTGAGTAGCTCATATGACTGGAAGTTTTAGGTACTTTTCAATGACTCCCATTGGATTTTCACTCGATTAAATAAAATAAATAAAATCATTACAGATTACTTATAAAAATTATCAAATAATTGATTAAACTTATTCATAATGATTCGGACATTTGAACTTAAAACTGATTTTAGAGAGAAGCTAACCAGGCATTGTATTAAAGCTTTCTTTTGTAACTCATGTTATACCTTATAATACTCTCCACATTTTAATAACTGAGCTCTGATTCATTCATAATGTGTCAACTGTTTTTTCTTCAATTATTATAATTCATTTGACTTTCACCTGCTTTTATGGCTCCAAGATGAGTTCCTGCAGATGTGAAATTTTCGTGATTTGTGGTAACCCAGTGGGCCCAAAATTTGGTGATATCTTCACGCCATCGTTACGACATCTTTACGACGACTTTGCGACATCCTATGTCGATGTCATTAAGATGTCTTTACGAAATTGTAAACACGTCGTACGATCTGACGATGTCTTTTCAACACTGTAAAGACATCTCAATGACATGGACATAGGATGTCTTAAAGTCGTCATAATCTTGCCGAAAAAACAAAATCCGGAATATAGAAATGTACATAAGAAATCATTTCCTCAATGAAAAAATGAAAATGTTTATAGCCAAGTTTGACAACTTCCGAAAGTGAGAGTTAACAAAAGTAGAGTATTCTCGGGATTTCAAATGTCCGAAGAATAAAGGTTTCGGTCTCAAAGTTTTCTACCTGAACTTTTTTATTCAAAAATTGTTCCTCAATGAAAATGATTACATGGCAAATATATTAAGATTATATTGCAATTAAGCGAAATAAAAAATTTCACATGCTTTAAAAAAAAACAACGTTTTTAACAGTAAAATATTCTTCGGGCGAAAATATTATTACGACGCCAATGCTCCGTATTTTTATATTTTTCAACTGTAACTAATTAGATGTTAATAATTACAGTGTAAATTAATTCAGTGTGTAAACAATATGTTGAGTCTCATTGTTGGTATTAAATATTGGGTTATTTTTGTAAGAAGGAAAATCAATCGCTTTTCAAGTATACAAATTAATATTACAAGAAAAGTAGAAAAACGTAAATCAACAAAAAAACATCTTAAAAAATACAAAAATACGAAACATTGGCATTGAAACACTATTTCTGCCGAAACGATATTTTACCTTTGAAACAACGAGCTTTCTTGCTGGAAAGCCTTCAAAATTTTTATTTCTGCTTAACTGCAATTTAATCGCGATATAAAATTGAAATTGACCGTGGCTCAAATTTCAAAGCCGTTTTTTTCGAGAACGGCTGAGAAGCTTTTGAGGAATTCTCTTTGATTATAATCTGAGTATGCTTAAAATGATTTCATTTTTAGGCAATAATTTGGATTTTAACTGATACATCATACCCTCGAAATTTATGTACATTTAATGAATAAACATAAATTAATTTCGCTCAAATTTAGTAATATTTGTTAGTCATGAAATTTAATAACAGTTATAACTGTTATACAGTTGCAACTGCATAAATAATCAAAATCGACAAATTTTAAATTGAAAGTCGTTAAAACTGAAGAACTAATTGTTATTTTGAATCTATTTTTTAAATTCAAGAATTTTCCATTGTTACTCTTCAAAATGGTAAAAGTTTGAACTGTCGGTCTTTAAAATTACAAATTTCTTCATTCAAAACATTTACAATTGGAAATTACGAGAGCTTTCTGTTTAACAATAAAAGTTCTATGATTTTATTGATGAACATTCAACATTTCCGCAGTTTAGAAGATTTGAAATTGAAAACTCTTGACGTTTGGTCTTCAGAAAAATCTTCACAATTAAGGAACTTTTATTTCTACATGTTTCAAAATTAAACAGTTTTGAAATGTATATCTTCAAAAGTGAAGATTTTTCGCTTAAAAATCGTAATAATGGAAGAATTTTCCATTGTAAATCTTCAGAATTGAACTACGAAAACAATTTTCACAATTATATACCTTAAAAATATAATTCTTGAAAACCGAATATTTTTCAATTCCAAATTTTTGAACATTGAAGCATTGCCAATTGTAACTTTTTAAAATTGTAGAACTTTGAATTGAAAATCTTTAAACTCTAATTTTTACAATTTAAAAATTATGTGACTATATAGTTTTGCAATTAAAAACGCTGTCACTTTAATGATTTACATTTGAAATTTTATCAATTTTAATGATTTAAAGTTAGAAACTCGTGACTTTTGATCTTCGAATTCATCACCATTTCAGAATAGCTATTTATAAATCTATCAAAATTTAAGCTTTTTCAACTGAAATGCAATTCAAGAAAATGGAATAATTTGTAACTCAATATTTTCAAAATTAAAAAATCGTCAATTCTAACTCTTCCAAATTGCAGAACTGTGAATTGCAGAGTGTTTAAATTGAATAGTATTTAATTTTAAGTCTTTACATTTTCATAACTGAATAAAAATTTATGATAATTCAATTTCATAGGTAAGTTACAGCAGCCCCCCTTCCCCTCTTAATTTTCCTGTTTTCTATAGCCCACTGAATTGCACCGCAAATGCGCTCATATGCGACACCAATAAAAAATTTTGTCTACGATACGGAGATTTTAGAACTTTACAAAGTGATGACAATGTGAAGGCCAACAAAATGAAAAGTTCTTAATCCGTAGTGATGGAGCGATTTTCAAATGAGGTTTCAAATACGCTCATGTGTGCCACAAACATTTTCTGCATATCTTGAAAATTGCCCAAGATATGGAGGTCATAACATTTTGCAAAGTGACGACCAGCAAAAAAAAAAGTAATGGGCACGCTGATCGGGAAGGAAAAGAGGTCTGCTTGAAACACCTAAGAAAAGTGAATGTGGCATGCTCTTTCATGAAGTAATTCTTACATGATTTGTAGAAAACTTGATTACCTTCAAAATAACCCACATAACTTTAAAAAATATTCATTGGTTACCGAGATAGAGTGCATATTAGTGAAGTCAATCAGTGAGAAAAATCGGGTTTTCCGAGATGCCTCCTCAGGAATGTATTTTATCTATAATATGATTATCGGTGTTGTTAGAGGACTCAATTACCTTCAAAATGAGCCCTTGAACATTCGAAAATGTTTGATAGCCACCAAGATAGAGTGTCTCACGTGGACCCTTTTTGATCATTTTTCACGAAAATTGTTAAAAATCAGTTTTTCAGAAATGTCTCATGAATAGAATTTTTTCAGATTTTGATTCTACTTTTTTTAGCATCTTAAGACATGAGGAATTTTCGAAAAACTAATTTTTAACGATTTTCGTGAAAAATGGTCAAAAAGGATCCAAGTTGAGACGCTCTATCTCTCTTTTCTGAAATTTTTGTAAATTGCCCAAAATATGGAGGTCATAACATTTTGCAAAGTGATGATCAAGAGACTAAAAAGTTTTTAATCCGCAGTGATAAAGGGATTCCCGTATGGGGTTTCAAATGCGCTCATACGCGCCACAACAATTTTCTGAATATCTTGAAAATTGCCCAACATATGTAGAACGTAAAATTTTGCAAAGTGATGAACAACAAAAGAAAATGTTTTTAATCCACATGGATGAAGGGAGTGTCGTGTGGAAATTCAAATGAGGTGCGTTCCGCTAGTACCTCCACAACGGAATTTGAATATTTTCTTTATGCCATAATTTTAGGCAATTTTTGAAGAATGCAGAAAAATTTTATGGCACATATGAGCGCATTTGAAACCCAATACAAAAGTCCCTTCATCACTGCGGATTAAAAACTTTTTATTTTGTTGGTCATCACTTGGCAAAATGTTATGACCTCCATTTCTTGGGCAATTTTCAAGAAATTCAGAAAAATTTTATGACGCATGTGAGCACATTTGAAACCCTATATAAAAGTCCCTTCATCACTGCAGATTGGAAACTTTTTATTTTGTTGGTCATCACTTTGCAAAATGTTATATTAAAAATTTTTTTTTCTGTTGGTCGTCACTTGGTCAACACTTTGTAAAGTGTTAAAACTTTCGTATCCTGGATAGTTATTAAAGTTTGCGAAAAATTTTTGTGGTGCAAATGAGCGCATTTAAAGACGAATGACTCCGTATCCGTAATTTTAAATTTTAGATCACTGTCTACACTGTTAGAAAAATCTGCATGAGATTTAATATACATGTGTGTGAAGCAAATATGCACTACCGCTACTGAAATGTAACATGCATGGGTGTAGTGAATTTAATACACATGTGTATTAAATTTAATATACAGGTCGGTATAGCAGTGTGCATGAAAACTCATAGTGCTTTCATTTCTTTAAATAGTGTCAAATATTCTCAATCAAATTAATAATCTAGAATCCGTCGACTGAATTGTTATTTATAATGAAAGTGCGACGCAAGGGTGGAACTTTTTCCAAAATCCAGTCTAAATAGTAGAAATTTAATGCTAGTGCAGTTAATTGTAGGTTAGGTCTGTTATTTGTTTGCTTAATTGATCTTTTCGACTTAAAATCCAGTTATACTTTCGATTTACTGGAAGAAGGTATCATGTTTTATTATTTAGAGTCGAAAATCCATGTTGAACTTATTTTGAATTTGTGTAAAATGGAATTATCTGATTTTTCTTGTGAGTGATTAACATGAATGTATATGAAATTTAATATACACGCTCTTAATAGCGATTTCATATGATTGATATATTAATTTCAATAAACATGGGTATATTAGATTTAATGTTATTTTTAACAGTGTATTCAACTATTCAACACCTGCGTCACACTGGCCCACCAAAAAAATGTTATCTTTGTTAATTAGCTAGCACAACATTTTTCAGTGGTGGTGCATTTCAGCGCATTTGAAGTTATGACTGATAGCTATGATAAATTTGAAAATATGTTATTATTTTAGAAAAATCGCGCCAGCCCGCCCCCCCCCCCTATTTAGATCACTGATAACTCGTTTATCAATGTGACGCAACATTTTTCTTGATGGCGTATATCAGTGCATTTGGAGATCTCCAAGGTCATCAAATTTAAACTTTGATTTTTCAAATGGGGGATCTGGTGTGTCGCCAGCACCCCCCCCCCCTTACACATGCTATAAATCCTAGAGTTTCGAGGCACAACATTTTTTATTGGCGGCGCACATGAGCACATTTACGGCGCAATTCATTGGGCTATAGAAAACACGAAAATTAAGAGGGGAAGGGGGGCTGGTGTAACTTACCTGAATTTCATCACATTCTTTTACCATGAGCGGGTTTCTCACAGATTACACCAGATTTATTTCTGAGGTCTGCAATGTGAAGAAAGCATTTTCACGAATTCCAGCATCCCAATTAACACCTTCAACTGCATTTTCAATGTAATTAATCAACGTTTTCCAACAATTTGTTGGCTGATATGAAAATTTTTAATGTTATCGGTGAATCACTACACATTTCCAAGAATTTCCGTAAATTGTCACAAATTATCATTAATTTTCATAAATTTCATAAACATTCATTTTCTAAAATTTACAGAAAGTTTTTATTTTAAACAGGGTTTAAAATTTTCTAGCGGTTAATATATCAAATTTTGATTTTTTTTATTCCCGAAAATTGTTTGCTAGTTCAAAAGAATTATAATATACTAACGTGGTGGGATGAAACCTGCAGTATGGTACTGGGTATGTTCCTGTCCCAGCATTTGATTTGGTGGATCTCCCAAGTGAGCAGCTCCAACTGTAAAATATAAAAAACGGATTTTTATCCAAGAATTTTCCCAACGAACCTCAAAAATTATTAATCGGCGAACACCAAACCCCACTCATACCAAAATTCACACAAACGTGTGCAAATTAAACATTTCTTGTCGTTACATTGGATCTACCTTTTGAAGTTGTAACTATTGACATCAAATTTGAAATCAGCGACTTCAAAAATCCCCATTTTAAAAAGTTTTATAAAGCTACCGCGATAAATCGCATTTTTGGCTCTTTTATTGGTACAACTCGATGGATGTAGTATTCTTTTAAAGCTTATTTTGAAGTGGCTTTTGAATCTACGCGGATACGTGCCTACGAGAATATCTGGTGGGGCCAACAAACCTGGCGAAGCTTTAAAAAGGCATGCACAAAAATTTCGAGCACAATTGAGGGAATGATTGCGATAAATCGTTAAGCGTTCGAAGACGCGAAGAACTATTGTTCATTTGGGAAAATCGATCGACAAAAAAAAGAGATCGAAACGTAAAACGAAATATACATTCGCATTTTTCTTAACGCGGCTGACCAATTTGTTTTCATTGAACTTCTCCATTCGACAATTATTACTCAAGAGTTCGATGTTTTATAGAACATAATCCGCGATTATTCAACTTTTTGTTGATAAAAAAAACTAGAAATTTGTATGGTGTATCTTAATTATATTAGCGATGACTATGAGCAAAGCTACGCACATTGTTCAAAATAGTAATATGTTTATTGTTGTTCAATAATAAATTTATTCTGAACGAAAACAACGTTTTGCCAACTCCGACCAGCTGTATGGTCTTCGGAAAAATGTTAATTTGAATAACTGATCGCGAGAAAGTTGTTCACTAGACTTTAAGGATGTTTTTCTGTAAGTTTGATCTCAATTTTGAATCTAAATTAAAAAAAAAATTCTATGAATTTTTTATATTGCCACCAATTTCAAAAGTTTTCGTAATTTTCCACAAATATAATAAATTTCCAAAACTTTCATGAATTTTCATAAATTCTTAAAATTATAGAGATTTTTCTTTTTTTGAAACGTGTTTCTCGGGTTTACTTTGAAAACGGGAAAAGCTACAGGAGCAAACACTGTTTAGAGAGAGAAATTTATTCGCGGTTGAGAAATAAAATTCGGATTTTCTTCTGAATTCCAACAACTTTTTGTTAGTTACCAAAAATTACAATATACTAACATGGATTGCTAGAAGTAGAAGCATTTTCGTGGGCATTTCCTCGTCTTGAACCACGTCTCTCTCTTGTAGATCGATTCGGCTGCCCTTCACTTCCATCTGTAACATATGATATGAAGATTTTTATCAAAGAATTTTTTTAATATACCCTGAACAGCGGAAAGTAAATTATTTTTCCAGAAGAAGTCGTAAGATTTCGAAATTTATAATAAAAATCTAAAACACTCAGACGTAAATATTGAAATGACATTTCATAAAAATTATGTATAACTGACAATTAATTTCTAATAAAAAAAAAGTATCTCTTTCTTATGTCTTTTAATGGAACGTTTTGCAAACGCGTTCGACCCTGCAAAAACTACGTTATTACGATTTTTGTAGGCTGATCATAGGATAATTGACCAAATAAAATATCGAGGAATAGTTTTATCTGCTATTTTATAGCATCGATGGCATATTTCATTATTCTTAAAAAGCATACTTCGAACGTTTGGTAAAATGTAAGAAGAAAAACAGGGACCTTTCATATATTACGTAACATTAAAAAAGGGGAGGGGTTCGTGTTTCGTGACGGTCTATCACGTGAGGAGGTGGGTATTTTTGACCCGATTACGTAACATTTTCCATATCATACCCTACTTGAAAAAGCGATGTTACTAGATATCTCCAGAATATCGAACACGTTATGTTCGAAAAAAGAGAAAATTTAAATTTGAAATGATTGTGGAGCATTGAGAAATAACTCTATTCCTCACGTTTTGCTAGAATTTTTATAGCAAAGGTCGAAAATAACGTTACGTAATATGTGAACGCTTCCTATGAGAGTATGTACTTTTTATTTTTAAATTCGAATGTTGTTTTGAAAGTCTTAATGGGCCAACGCCATTCAGCGAGATCAATAATTTTATGGCGATTAAGAAATAAAATTGGGATTTTTCTCTGAGTCCCAACCATTTTTTTTCGGATAAAAAATTATAATATGCTCACGTCGAACTCTAGAACTTGAAGCTCGTTCAATGGAAGGTGTGTCGTGCTCCACCGAAGAGGTATGAAACCGCCCTTCGTGATTATGATATTCTGATCCAGGATATATATCTAGACTACCAAATTCTCCATCTGTAAGATATAATGTAAGGATGTTTATTACAAAATTTTTGGCAGCGAATACCCAAAATTAGAAATCGGTGATCCCAAAACCCCCCATACACTTCACGCAGAAGAAGGTACAAGTATGGATAAAATGAAATTTTAGAAGATTTGAAGATATAAAAAAAATTTAATGTAAATCTACCACTGATTTCACGTAGATTTCACATAACTTCCAGTGAAATATACAAGTGTATGGAAAACTGCTGAATGTTGAATAGCTGGAGGGCCAGCAACTAGCTTTGGTCAACGCCTGAATTATCAGAATTTGAAATTATTTAAAATACAGAAAAAGTCCAAAAATGAAGATGAGATCACAGGCCAAAGACCCGCTCGCCGTCAAGGCAGAGGCCGATCCCAATACAATAGATCACGAGGACGAGGCTCTGGACGGTCGGAGTTTGAAAGCAGCAGGTACTCTAGAAAGAATTATGATCCTAATTTTGAAATTATGCGTGGTTATGAACGCCTTTCGAGCGACTTTCGTCTTGATGATAAGCGATCCAAAAACGAAGAGAATAATAACAGTTGTAAAAAACCCAAAGATAACTCCGATCGCTCTAAAAGATTATCGCAACAGAAAAGAGGCAACAATAAGAGAGGGAGAGGTGAGACTCATTTAATCAGCCCATTACCTGTAAATTCCCAAAATAAAAATAATCGATTAGTTTTTCTCGTGGACTCTGGAGTAACTGAAAATCTGTTGAAATCTAGATTAATCTTTGAAAACTTTGATGCTAATGAAAAGAAAATTATAAGATGTGTAAACAATGACCTGGTAACAGATTTGGAAACGAAAGAAGTAGGTGAGATTGTAATTGAAATTAAAGATGAGTCAATATTAAAATAAGCGGTGTGCTATGCTCTAAAGATTTGTCAAAAAACGTATTCTCACTACGAAAAGTTGCTGAAGCTGGTTTAGCTCTGTATATTGTCGATGAGAAGATAGACATCTTTGAACCAATTTTAAAAGAACTATTCATTACAGGAATTTATGACAAAACTTTTTGGGTAATCAAATGTGAAGTAAAAATGAATAAATAATAATCAGGAAAATCAAATAGATACCTGTGAAACTAAAAAAGGAATTAAACCTAATTTTAATTATTTAGATAAAAAGAAAACCTCTTTTTGACGCGCAGTTTGTCTGCCAATGAAAAACCAAGTCAAATGGAAAATAAGAAGAAAATAAACTTATCAATCAATGAGACATCCCAAAATAAGTTAGATAATGATGAGAATCAAAGATAAAAGATAGGTAAAATTGAAACTGAAATCGATGCAATAAATAATAATGATGAGGCTGAAATAAATACCAACAGCCAAGTTGAACGTGAAATAATTAACAAAATACCTCAAATACGTGAACTTTCCAATTTTGATATTACGGTATGCGATAGGAAAATATATGAAGCTGATGTGTTGCCTGAGTATGAGGTTAATGAAGAAGAGTCCCCATTTAACAGTCAGTAAATTTATCAAAGATAATAAGGCAATGTTACGGCATGTGCGAATGGGACATGCTTCTCTCAAATACTTACAAAAATTAGAGAAGTTTTCCAAATAAGAAAGAATTTCAAGAAGTTGTTTTTCATGATTCTATTTTAGATTGTGATATATTTATGATTTCTAAAAGCAAAAAACGACTCTTTCAAACTACTCGAACTAAAAATGGGACTGCGAGATGTCTTGAAGCATTTGTGAGGAGTGCCAGAAATTCATTAGGAAAAGATGCAAAACTTTTCTACTTGAGATCTGACCAAGAAGGAGAATACATTGGAAGCGAAACTGCTCAAGTACTGAAAGATCTGGGCGCTGAATACCAATACTCTAGGCCAGGAACATGATCGAGTAGCCGAAAGGTTTAACAAAACCATTCAAAATAAAGTAAGAGCCTACTTGTTTGATTCCAGGCTACCTCTCAATATGTGGGATTTAGTACTTGCATTAGCTGTATACGCATATAACAGAACTCCGCATGCATCCATAGGGTTCGAAATAAGAATTCTCAAATTCGCACCTCATTATAACTTCGATATCGGCCAACTCAAACGTTTTGGTAGTTTAGGTTTTATGAAAGCTCAGAGAAAAGCTGATCCTGAATTCGGTAGAGCAGGCAAAAGTGTAGACGTAATAAGATATACTCCTACTGGCTAGCAAATTCTTCAAACTGATGAAAGAAAATTCTATGAAAGTCGAGACGTGAGATTCAACAAAAAACTAGTATATGGAGATATGTGGGAGCAAAATTGTATCAAAGATTGGCCAGTAAATAATGATGAGATTAATTAGGAAAACTGGTTTGTAGAATAAGCTGAACGTTTTTTTTT